>VNJW01009002.1:0-27122 GCA_008042615.1 Drosophila auraria
GAAAGTTGTTCGTGGAAGAAGCACTTCGAAGCAAATGGTCGCCTGTTTCTTCGCAAAAACTGGTCATGTGGCTACTGTTCCTCTTGAGCAAAGTAGGACGGTCAATTCTGATTGGTACACCACCATTTGTTTGCCTGAAGTCTTCGGTGAAATTCGAAAAACGAACAAGGGAAGACGAATCATTGTGCACCATGACAATGCGAGCTCTCACACATCGGCTCAAACCAGCGCCTTTTTGACTGGCCAAAACGTCGAATTGATGGGTCATCCGCCGTACAGTCCTGACTTGGCACCAAATGACTTCTTTTTATTCCCTCACATCAAGAAGAAATTGCGTGGTCAACGATTTTCGTCGCCAGAAGATGCTGTTGAAGCATTCAAAAACCATGTTTTTGAGGTGTGTCAATCAGAGTGGAAAAAGTGCTTCGAAAATTGGTTTGAGCGCATGCAAAAGTGTGTAAATCTTGATGGAGAATATTTTGAAAAACAATAAAACTATTTTCCTTAATAAATATTCGTATTTTCATTATTAGGCCAGAAATATATGTAGCAGCCCACGTATAATCATTAAATGTACAAGAAGCGGAATATTTTTTTCTTGCATACTAAATACCGATTAAAATTAATTCACTTACATTTTTTCAGCTTTATGGATATTCTCAGTATTGTAAGTTTAATAAACTCCCTGCTTTAGCCTTATGTCTTTGGCTGTTTTGTATCGAAAACCATATAAATGATAATAAAACAAAAAGCTAACTTCGGTAAGCCGATGCTTTTATTCCCTTGCAGTCTGCAATTGAATCATTGAAAATCAATCGATCCATTTTGATGAAATTGAAATAAGTATTGAATTATGTAAGTTTACATAACATTTACTTACATTTTACATTAGATTTGTATACCCTATAATTGTAAAAGAGTATTAGAGCTTAACCGAAGTTTGCAATGCAGTGATGGAAGCTTCTCCGACCCCATAAAATATAAATACCCTAAAGCGGTGCCCAAAACTAAACTTCAAAATGTTACATCAGAAAAAAGGTCTCATTTATACCGCATTTAGTACTTTACACATTTTATTGCATACTTTTACGCACTCTTGCAAAGGATTTCAAAACTCTAGAGACTTCTTTGGCATACCCGATAAAGTACATATAAATACTCAATTTTCCAATGGGTTTCAAAATCGAATATTTACTTAAAGAAAAACATTTTAATTAAATCAAGCTACGACCATTTTGATAAAACTTACAAGCTAAATAAAATAAAGTCGGCAATCGCTTTTAGCCTTAACGAATTTCGAAAAATGAATAAACTTCGAGATACTCGGTACTTAACTCGGTACCGCTTGTGCTTTGCAAAGCTTTTTTATTTCGCTCTATTTTTTAGTCGCTAAACTTAAATAAAAGAAAATTATATAAATAATCTTAAAGCGTTATTTTTATTAATATTATTATTGTCATTTTATATGATGAACAATATCCAATAGCTTCACCCTGTCGCACTTCCCTGTGACCTCAATTGACTTATTCGGTGCCATTGTGCATTCATCCCAGCGAAAGAGTATTTACATTTTCGCACAAATAAATGCTGTCTCTATTAATCTGCTTGCGAACTTGAATTCTGCCGGTCCTGCTTGGCTGAGAATTAGGTAACGGCCTAATTAGAAGGTATACCCTTAACTTAACTTGTACTTTTATTTTTGCAGACGAGTGCGCTTTCACTCGATCGAAATGGCAAGTCAACTCAACTTGCATAATGGCTCAACCAAGCATAAAATCAATGGCCTACAAGGAAGTTCCGATTATCAGTTGAAGAAACTATATGTGGAGGCATGGACAAAGCTTATGTTCAGCTTTGAGTGCAGCCAACTGAAGCAAGCCGGGCTGCACTGGCTACACTGAGTGAAAAAGAGAGCTTTACTTAATTTGAGTATTCATGCTGCAGTTAGCGATTTTGCCAGGCGTAATTAACTCTTTTGGCATTGCGCAACCGCTGCGAGCGCAGTTAATTACTTTTAATTTTCGTTGTGGGCCAACTCTCGACGACTTCCTATGGCAGCGGCGGCAGCGGACGGAAAATCAAAGCGCAGAAAATTTCCGTCGCGGCCAGGCCATGGCAACCCAATAAACCACTTTGCACTTGGTTCGGTTAATTGTCGCGTTGCGTTGATCTGCTTTAGGCCAGCTTGCTTAACATTGAAAACTGCTGCACTTCTGCGCTACAAGTTTAAACGCAAAACTTGCAAAACTCTGCGTCACATCTGGGTTGGAACCTGGAGCTTTTCGCGCCCTCTTACGGACTTGTTCATATAAGTATGAATATATATACATATATCCAACCGATCTCTGTCAATATTTGCTGCGGGCCATTGGTTACGCGGATCGAGGGCAATGGCAAAAGCTCAGCTGTGTCTCAATATTGTTCTTTGTTTTCGTGCTTGGACCTTGACAACATTTAAAGAACGTTGCACGAAAACTTGTTGAACTTTGCTGGGAAATTGCTAGGGTTAAATGGTGGTTTTTGGGAAATTACTGACCATCAATCAATGAGAGACCTACTCATTTTCTAAAGATAATATTTCAAAAATATTAAAAAAACACCAATCCCAAAAGAACTTTCTTCCCTTATGGATTTCAGCATAAAAAGAAACTCCAACTCTAATTCTGTTTTGAATAGGCATTGCTTTTAGCTTAAGAATCACTTTGTGCTGAAAAGTCTCTGAGGAACTATATTATAATAATTTCCGAATATGAATTACGTTTCATGGAAATTAATAAAGAAACACTTTTTAAACTGGAATCTAGTGATTCCCCCGAGCTCTAATCCAAAAAAAATCACACAATTAGGTCTTAACAACAAACCGGTGACATTGGGTTTTTTTTATTGAATAACTAATAATTATATTACTAGTGTGATTTGTATCGGCTTTAAAGTTATTCCTTGTTAAATTTCTGTTTTATATTTATTTGAAATTAGAATAATTCATAAATTATACCTCAAAGCCTATCAAAAGGTGTTTAAACTATAGTTCGAGTTTGATTCATTCCCTTGAAAGCATTAGTCAATGTAAACTAAACATCAAGCTTAATCGATTTTCGGTTACTAAAACGTCGTTAATTTCGATTTTTTTAGCTCTAATTTAAGACCCCCAAAATGTAAGTATAAAAATTTTGAATTAAAAGTCATTTCTTTCGAATTTATTTTAAAGTCAATAATAATAATAATAAGTTAAGGCTTAAAAAGCTAAATCACATTGTTATGCTGTCCATAGTCGCAGAATATGTCGCTCTCCGTGTCAGTGGTCAGTGCTGGCCACCAAAGATGAGCATCTGCTGCGAGAGGGCCATCTGCTGGAGGAACTGCTGCTGCTGCGGGGGGAGGACATGGCCGGGGGCCGGGACTGGGGCGATGGCGCGCTGAAACACCGCCTGCTGAAGGATCTGGCGGTAGTACAGGCTCAGGCGCACCTGCTGCTCCAGCATGGCGGCGTGGTGTCTGCGATACTGCTCATACTGCTGGCCCATTCGCTCCTCCTGCGCCTGCTTGGCCCGCCGGCTGAGCAGGCAGGCCAGCGTGTTGCGATCCCGACGCTGCTGCTCCTTGGGGCTCCGCTGGCGCTTCGCCTGGCTGTGACGCACCATGTTGGCATGGTACTGGCTGACGGCGGATGCGGGGGCACTTGGCTTGGCTGCAGGCGGAGGGGATCCTGCTCCCTGGGTCTGGTTCTGCTCGTTGTCCAGCCATGGTCGGAAGAATCCCTGGACTTGGCGGCGCTTGGTGATGGATGGATCGATGGTATGATGCGAGATGTTCTCCTTGTCCTGGTCCGAGTCCCGCTTGCGCTTGCTAACGGTGAACTTCTTGTGGGCGTAGCTCGGTGTGCTCTCCATTGTAAGGTGCGATCGATCTTGGATAACTCTGCTGGGTGATGTTGCTCGCTGGGCGAATGCTTGCTGAATGATGGCCCCTTAGCTTGATATCCTGTTTATATGGACAATGTCCAGAATCCACAGGTAGCTGAAGGGATCACATATGCCTCGGGATTGTCAACAAAGGGATTAGCGCATCCCGTGTTAGGTAATCGTCGCGAGGGGATTAGCGAATATTTTTATGACCTGCACTGTCACTGCTAATTGCTGTCGCAGCAAAGGCCCTGAATCCTTTTCGGTGTATTACCTGAGTTATCCTCCAAATGTGGCCACCGGAACAGGAAAGTTCTGGGCCTGGACTGAGCACTACGAGTTTTTTTATTGACCTACTTGATCCCGTTTGTTGTGTGGTCCCTTGGCGCGGGCCTGACTCGCCGCCATCCCTGTTTTAATTCCCCAGAAATTGTCAAGGATCGAACACAGTTGCGAGAAGATTCCTTAGATAATTGCTATATTTAAGACTTACCTGATTAGGGACGTAATGGATTTTTTGTCAGCTCTGTCATTATATGGGATTTACGATGGTAAACTAATAAAAACTCATAAATGGCAACAAACGTTGGACTTTAAAAAGAATTATTTAAGGCCGCTTGAACTTCTATTTTAAAGAGATTATCCTAACTAAAGGTGTGAATGTACCCGCCAAAACAACATTTTCACAATCAATTAATTGTCTAAAAAACATTGTTGTTATCTATTCTCGATTTTAAGAAAGTGCACCTTTTATTCTCTGTTCCCCAATTCAAGCCTGAAATTATTTTTGATTTAAAGCAACTTTAACATCAATTTTTAGTTCTAATTTGAATATTTCCCAATTAAATAAAAACTAGAAATATAATATCGGCAATGTTATGTCTTGAAGTTGGTTTTGTCACCGGGTTTTTACCACGTTTATAGATTTTCCAGTTTTATAACCTTAAGGTCAGTAGGAATCGTGCAAATATATGTGACAAATTTTTCCCATATTATCTCTCCCTACCACTAGGGTGACTTCATTTCCTATTATATAAATCTAAACACGGACCTTGGCATAGATGTGATCAGAGGTGATCAGACAATACTCTGCTAATTAACGTCTCCCCTGGGAGACGATAACACATTGATGCGGATTAGATAATATATTACAAAATCAATTAAAGTAAGCATTTATTTTATTCGCGATTCTGTTTAAGTCATTTACATATATTAACATAAAGTTTACTGTTAGTATGAATCACTAAGTCAAGCTATTATCGGGCACTTTAGTCGTAGAGCGCAGGGGTTATACTTAATGGATTGCAATGTGTGCCCAATAAAGTACAAGTAAGTACTTGGGCACTCTTCCCGAAACCAGTTTATGGCTTATTTAAATTAAGGGACTAAAAAATGAATAAAGAAGGCAGGCGATGATAACTAAATTAATGAATCAAAATAAAATAATGCCTCTAGCCATTAATCAAAAGGTCATATGCATCTATTTACTTAAGAGATTACAAAATATGAAGGGGTACATTTTAAATGTCCGGTACCATAGGGTACAAGGGTATTATAAACTGGTGCCAACAGAGAATGTAACAAGCAATATAAGGCAACCACAAATCATGAAAAATGTATATTATATTTATACTAAATAAAAATACGTTAAACATATATACGAAATTTATTTAAGGATAAACCCATTTCAATTCAGCAATATTAATTCTCAGTTTTGGTGTGAGTAATTGTGTACTCATTTTGAGTTCATTTTTGTTCTCAAAGTAAGGAAAAAAAACTTAAAATTAAAAAAAAATCGTACTCAAAATGAGAGGACTGCGTATTCGAGAACGCGGAGTCTCAATTTCAGGATGCCTCAATTCTTTGTGTGTAGCTTTAGTCTTGAATTCAGTAAAAGGTAAGAAAGTTATATAATAAATACATTTGTGCAGTCTTTCTCTGAAATTTTAAGTAATATCGGATTATAAAAATGGGAGTTCTTTTTCAAGAAAGTGTCACCTTTTATCTCGGTCGCACTCGTCTTAGATGTTTAGTCAAGTTTCGAACTTGGTTCTAGCTTTCTTGTTTGTTTTTTTATTTTATAGTATACATAAGCTGGGACGTTTTTAGCCCAAGAAAACCCATGGATACCCTTATTATATATGGATTTTGTCATATTATTTGGGCTTTTTTGGTCTGTTCCCTTTAGAAATGTTTCATTAAATTGTAATTTCTCGCAGAAAAAATACACTTGACAGGAAGAAAATCAGAGTATTTAAGTACCTTAGCGTGCAAGAAATATAGTCTCCCTTACTTTAGCTAGGCTCATCTAATGGAACAATTTGAGCATGTAGTACAAATATCTATCCCAGATTCAATTTCACAAGAACCTCCCGAAATAAAAAGTTGTCAAAGAATTTCAATAACATTTTGCTGGTTTTATTGTAAAGTCAACTAAACAAATAAATAATACTTTAAAAGTAATCACAAGGTCATTTCGGCTGTTCCTAATATTAGTAAATGTACAAGTGCTTAGAGCGCTGAGGGAGCGCCAAGTCGAGATCCCTTCAAGGATGCTGGGTGGTTGCCTGGCGGGCACGGGGCATCTGCTGGTGGTGCGTCGGTGGCAGCGGCTCCATGGTGGCCATGGTCTGCTGGAGGAACCGCACGTAGTAGAGGCTCAGGCGGATCTGCTGCTCCAGGTTCGCCTCGTGCTGGATGCGGCTGGTCAAGTACTGCTGCTCGATGAGCAGCTGCTGCTGCTGCTGGGATCGCCGGTGGCGCAGGCTGGCCAGGGTGTTCCGATCCCGACGCAGTTGCTCCTGCGGACTGCGCTGGCGGCGCTTGTGGCTGCGCACCATGTTGGCGTGGTAGCTGGGGTCCGCCAGTGGTGGTGGTGGTGTAGCCATGATCTTGCGCGGCGGCTCCGGTTGGTCCGACTGCTCCGACTTCTCGGACTCGTCCAGCCAAGGACGGAAGAAGCGACGCTTGGGCTGGGGCTGCTCGGGGGTCCGCTGGCCGTGACGCTGCTCCATGACGAAGACAACATCGTCGTCGGACTCGGAGTCCTGGCTCCGCTTGCGCTTCAGCGCTCCGGTGAATTTCTTGTGGTTGTAGTTCTCCATTATGATCGCCGATTGATTGATTGACTGAGCTGCGTGTGTGTGCTTCGGTGTCTCTGTGGCTACTGTGCTGCCCCTCCTCCCGGGTTTCCGTTTTATGCAACTCCAGGTAATCAGGGCGAGCGCCTCCCACAAAACGAGCGACGAGCGACCCAAATCCCAAAGATTTTCCCACCAGGTACTTACCTGGAAGCCCAGCCAGGTATTTCCCCATCGCAGTTCATTCATTCCTCAAAGATGTCCCGAACTAATCACCCGTGCAGTGCCAAGCTGTTACCTGTAACCTGAACATGAGGATGTCCCTAATCCGCCGGCTGGCTTTCTTTCCATTCCCTTCCACGAGTCTCTCGAGGGTGTCATAAACCAGTTGTTGTCGTCCCTTCGACGTCTGTTTACATGGCCGACAGTTTTCGAGGGAATTACCTGTTGTCGGACCCTCGGCCAGGAATCTCTCTCGGATCCAGGATCGCTGTGTAATCCTGGCGCTCAATTTGGCCAGCTTCTCTGCCGGCCCGCTATTGTTCGTTCGGCCTTCTTTGTGGCACCTGAATAGCAGACAAACAGGGCCATCTCGGTCTCGGTCCCGGTCCCGATTTCGAGATACTGATCCGAAAACACACGCATCTTTGACTTCAAACTCTGGCCAGCTGAAAAACTATTGCTCTGGCATCGCCCTTATCCTGGAACTCCTCGGCAATTACTGAATGCTCCTTCTGCTGGTGTCTCCGGCATTATGTCGGATTTTTCGTTTCATTCAATGCCCTTTTGTCCATTGATTTATGCAGTCAAAGAACGAACGCAGGCTGCTTCTCACATTTCGGTTTTCCCTCGCCTAAGCGGATTTTATTCTTCATCGGGTGGGTTTGAGACCAGTCCTTGAGAACACACTGAAAAATATAGAAACACAGCTTAATAAATTCAAGAATCATTCTAAAAATACAGACATTTTTAAAATTAAATGGTAACTTTGATCTATAGGAAAAGTTTATTCAGCTTTCAAACTGCAAGCCCTTAAATAACTTAAACAAAACTAAATACATAGAAAAACCCTTTGAAATTCAAATATTATATATTATATTATTTTGTATAGTTTATATTCGAATAAAAAATATGAAGTCTTGTATATATTTTATTCATTTTTAAATTAAGATTGTTATTGATAGTTTGAGGTTTGGTGGGGTGGATATATTTCACATAAATTTTAGTTTATTAATTTATTTCTTTATTTGTAAATGTCATATTTTTACAAATTATAATTGATTACAAACTTATGCCTTTGTGAGGCACAGTTAAAATTGGGGTAAATTATATTCCAATATCAAACAATTAAGTTATTAGTTTTATACTAAAATAAATTCAAGATTGGAGCAAAGCTTAGTTCCTTCTCTTCTTTCAATATTAATTAAGAAAGGAAACAACATATTAAGATAATATTAAATTTAATATTATTTGTAATAAAATCCCTTAATAAAATTCCCTACTTGAAAGTGCTATTAATCTTTGAGTTTCTGTCGTACTAAAACCCTACTTCGGATTATCGAAATTCTCACTGTGTAGTGTCAACAAGCAGGCTGGGAAACTGTTTCTTGTTCAGTTAAAGTATTATAGTGAAAGATTGTTACATTGTTTGGTTGTTTTCTTCATGTATTGATCAATTCCCATCTGTTCTGGAACGGAAGGAGTCGGTAATACGCAACACAAGTGATACATTCTCTGAAAGACCCACAAAGAAAAGGGGGCGTTGGGTAGAATACAGACAGAAAGGGTAAGGATATTTAAAGTCCCTGTTCCTTTAGGAAATAACTGACGTTTTGTTTTATACTCTACATTTTTCTAGAATATTTGTCTATGCTGTGCATATTTATATTATTTATTTATTTTATAATTTGTATCCCAAGTATACGAAGCATTTCAAGGAAATCGCGTTGCATTTCATGACTAAACAAGAAAGGAAGCCAACTTTGGGAAGCCGATGTTTATATACCGTTGCAGATAGAATTAAGAAATTAAATGTATTGCGTTAATAAAAGTAAAGGATCATATATTAAGTTTTAATCCCTTATCTTTAAAAACAAAGAAAATCGGCCCATTTGGCCCGTTCGTTCCTATGACAGCTATATGACATAGTTGACCGATCTGGCCCGTTCCGACTTATATAATAATCGAAATAGAAAGAAGAAAGAAGAAAAACTGAGAGATAAGTTAACGTAAAAACGGAAAGAGGGATGGATATACATAGCTAGATCGACTCGGCTTGTGATGCTGATCAAGAATATATGTACATATATACTTTATGAGGTCGGAGATGCTTCCTGCGTTGCAAATATCATAGCAAAACTATAATACCCTCTGCAAGGGTATAAAACGCTAGATTTAGCCACAAAATTGCACTTTGAAAGCACTGGTGCTTTGCTTACATTCCGTGCATACAAATATGCAGTACTGTGTGCCGGCAGAGGCCGGGCAGAGAAATTTTCTGACCAGCGAGACAGGGCTTTCAGCAACGTTGCTATAAATTATCTTTCATAGCAATGTTTGGCCGTAACCTTTCCTAAAAATCAAATCGCTGAAGTCAACCTACATAATTCGATGGCCTTTATATATATATCTTCATATATCATTAATAACCAACTGCTTTATAAATTTATTTGTTTCAGATAGTGCTTGGAATCTGTGAAGAGTGGAAAACGCTGCTGCGTTCAAGTCCCTCATACACACACACGCAATATTTCGGGAAAATCCCAATAATTTTCCATTCAATGACCATTGTGACTAAGCAGCGGCATCCCCAGAATCCAGAATCCAGAACCCAGCACCGAGAACCGAGAACCCCGGACCAGAACTTAATGAGGCAGATTAGCGGTAAGCAAGATAAGGATCCGAACTTAGGTGGCTTCAAAGAGTGGCAAGCGCAGGCGCTGGCAGATCTCCGGGCAGCAGATTGTTCCCAGAAACGCTCCTCGGCGAAAATTCCAGGAAATCCCGGCAGACCTGCAGTCAGGCAGGGAACTAAGACCGAAGACCGAAGAAAAAGAAGGTGCGAGCGCGTTGCAGCAGCAAATGAAAAATTAATTACAAAGGACTTTCTTTCGGGGCGAGCAGGTAACAGCGGGATCCCAGGTAGTGTGGGTGTTGCCGAAATCCTTTTTCTCTGCACGCCAGACAATGCCGCCCTTTTGTCAACGTAGTTTTTCCCATAAACAAGGCGAAGAGTCGCCCTTAATGATAATTTCTTTCAGGGCTATCGCAGGTAGGTCACGGCCTTTGGGTATAAAGGCCAGGTTGCGCAGCAGCCAGGACCACAGTCGACCATTAACAGCCGTCGTGAAAACATCTCTAAAGTACGAAAACGAAATCGAAACCAAAGCAATCGCAATCATGGCACCTTCGAACATGGATTATCAGAACGAATCGCAGACCACCGAGTGCTCCTACACGCACAAGAAGTTCAAGACCTCGGCCTATACCCACAAGAAGTTCAGCAAGAAGACCAGCAGCAACAGGGAGAAGGAGGCAGCCTCCACTGCCCCTTCGTCCACACCACTCTTCCGCCCGTACGCCCTCAGCGAGAACACGCCGCGAAAGCGTCGCCAGGAAACGGAGAGCCAGCAGCACCAGCCGAACTACCACTCCCTGCCTCCCACACCGCCCACGACCCCGCCGCAGCAGCACGCACAGCCTCCGCAGTATCCGCCGATGCAGACCACGCCGTCGCCGACGTCAACCCACACACCGGTCTTCAGTCACCAGGCCTACGCCTACATGCTACAGAAGCAGCGGGCCGTGCTCCAGATGCGTCAACTGCTCAGCATCAATCCGGATGCCAACACTTGGCCGGTGGAATGGCGTCAGGCCCTTCAGGCGCTACTGCATCAGTGATGGACGGATCCACGGGTCCCCTAAACCCAGCGGAACGGAGTGATTTGCCTAGCAACCAGTGATAATAGACCTTTAAGTGCCACTTGCGCAGATTGTACGATATTAACGAAAGCGAGACGTAGTTGCATAGCCCTAGAATAATTGTACATAACTCGTAAGATTAAAATATATACAACATACGTAAATCAACTCCTGATCAATGATCTATTAATTCATTAATGGGAACACATTCTACAACCTTAATGGGATTAGCTGCCCTTGGGTATTCTGCAGCTCTGATTCCCAGATATCTTTACATCAGTCAATTTTATACCCGGTACCATAGGGTACAACTTCCTGCAAGCCAAGAATGAATGTAACAGGCAGAAGGAGGCATCTCCGACCCCATAAAGTTTATATATTCTTGATCAGTATCACCAGCCAAATCGATTTAGCCATGTCCGTATGAGTCAATAGATCTCTAAGACCATGATACAATAATTATAATCTATACTTATATCATGTCTGAGACTATACGAGCTAGAACCACCAAAATTTGGTGACAGTCTAACCAAGTTTGTTTTAAAATTTGGCCACGCCCACTAACGGACCTTGAAAATCATGAATAAGCTATTGTGATTTCCGGTTTCAATTTAATATAATTGAAATAAATACATTTGTGCGAACCTAAACAGATAATTTCTGTGAATGCTTTTTTGTCATCTGTGTTGACAGCGACAATGCGTGTTGCTAAACATGTTACTAGCAACATTTGTCCTTTTTGAGTGTTGTTAAACATGTTCCTAGCAACATTTGTCCTTTTTTGGGTATTGCTCAACATGTTACCAGCAACATTTGTCCTCATTTGTCAACATTTTCTGCTTTTCCATTTTTATGCGCTATTTAATTTCACCCACAATGAGTAGGATACCGGGTATCTCACAGTCGGTCACACTAGACTGTAGCTTTCCTACTTGTTATGTTAGAATTTGAACCTACGCAAGATCACTCAATTACCAGCTCTGATCTCTATATAAACCATCAGCGATCACCGATTAAAAGATGATTACAAGTCAATTCGAACATTATTTAGTGGCAAAGTTAATTAAGGGGTTTGAACTTAAAACAAAAATTATAGGAGACAACATATTACTTATATCTTTTACATTGAGTTATTAAAGCCCAAGCGGTCGAAGACAGAACTGTTGGATTGCCCGCGCGGCTTGTTGTGACCAGCATTCATGCTGTTATGGCGCCGTGGAGGTGCATATTTTCTGTTCTGGTGCTGCTCGAACCGCTGCTGCTGCTGACGATGCGGTAGTGGTGCTGGCGGAAGCCTGGTGGGAGCGGGCGTGAAATTATTACCGCCCAAGCGCTTGTGTACGGGCAGCGTGTCCTGGCGAGTCAGCAACTCATCGCTTCTCATCCGTATGGCCTTACCCTTGACAGGACTGAGGCGAGCCTGCGGTTTCTTTGAAGTCGAAGCCTTTAAGTTATAGGTCTTCTTTGTGGCATGTAGTTTGGATACTAAAAAAGAAGGGTATCCAAGATTAGTTTAGTCTAAAAGCGAGCTTAAGGATACAACTTACCCATTCCCAGCCTCGATTTAATGTTATTGGCAAAGTTCTTGCCGTGCCTGGACTTGTTCGATGGCACGGGTGCAATTTCCCGAACCTCCGCCGTGGCGGCGAACTTCACAATCTTCTCGCTGGCAGCCATGTCGATGTCCTCGCTCTCGCCGCTGGAGAAGAAGTCGTCCTCCTCGTCGCTATCATTGTCGTTCATGCTGTCGTCCTCATCGTCGCCCCGTTTCAACGGAACCTTGTGAACGAGCATAACCTTCTGCTGCGGCTGCACTACAGATGCCGATGCCGCCACCCTCTTGGCCTTGACAATTGGCGAGTTCTTCGTTACTCCTCCTCCGCTCACTCCTGATCCCGATCGCTGAGTGTTCTTCAATATGGATTTAATTTCCTTGGTGAGAGTAGCCTGACCAGTTGAGGAGCTTGACTGCTTCCCACCGAGACGTGCGAATACGGAGCTGTTGCTGGATGTGTCTGCCAGCTTTGTCACCCCGGTGACACGTACACGCACGTTGGTCTCGCCTGAACTGGAGACGATCCCCTCCTGGGGCTCGTCCTCGCCAGAGTTTGCGTGCAGGCGCGAAAAGATGTCTGACTTTTTCGAACTGCTCACTCGATCGGAATAAACTGCAATGGAAACACACCGTTTAGGGCAATTTGCTTCTTGGGACAGGCTACTCATCCTTACGCTTCTCCCGCTTGGCCAGAATCTGTTTGCTGCGCTCAGTGGTTCCCGAGGGGAGTGTCACCTTGTACTTGCCCTCGTGCTCGGGCAGCACCCGTCTTGCCGGCTTGGCGGGCGGCGAGATCTTTGACTTGGCGACCGCTGGAGTAGCCTGCGACTTGACTGCCGGCGTGGATACCGTGGCTACTCTAGAGGCAACTGGCTGCTGGATTGGCTCCGGGGTCAGGACCTGGTCCCGAGCATTCTGCTCGCAGACGCTCTTCGAGTGGCGGAGAATGGCGATTATGTCACCCATCAGGGTGATTCCCATTTCCCGCAAGTACTCCTTGTTGAGGTCCAGCAGCATGTCGTCCTGGATGCGATTCTCCACGAATACATGAGCATAGCCGGCGGCCGCGGGCGATGGGATGCCAGCCGCATTGAAGAACTTCACCCAGCGTGCTGTGAATGACAGTTATTTGATTAATCTGCAGTTATTTTCACAGAAATGTGTTTGTATTTATTTTGGTTTTGTTTGGTACAAGGCGGCGTCTGTTGTCATTTTCAGCCGTCTTTCGCACAGATTGTACACCCACCTGCGCTGGATTTGGACATGGCTTGAACGAGTGGTGCTGGCCACCACTATTTGTTTCACTTTCGTGTTTTAATTTTCTATTTTTCCTCAGTTTTTGCAGCCCCCACAAGCTATTTATATATTTTTTTTTTTTTTTAAGACAAAAAGTGTTGCCGAGCGGGGATTACAAAATAATCCATACAAGCTGACGTTGGCTTTTTTTAGGAAATTTTCTATTCCAAAACCGAAAACAGCTGACTTTACCGATAGGCAAATATCGATATTTTGGCAGTGCTGTAAACGGCGAATTTTATTCCGAAACAGGGTTTCCAACACTGCCGGATGAAATTGTAAACAAAAGCGCCGACACCGCACGTGCTACATTTAATTTAATACATAAAATAACTTATAACGCTCACAAGCGAGATGGCCAGCAACTTTGAGCTGCTTAGCGAGCAGGGCTTGCGCCTGGACGGCCGGAGGCCACACGAGCTGCGTCACATCAAGTGCAAGTTGGGCGTCTTCGAGAAGCCCGATGGCAGTGCGTACATGGAGCAGGGAAACACCAAGGTTTTGGCCGCCGTTTACGGACCGCACCAGGCCAAGGGCAAAAAGATGGAGTCCAACGATGTGGTAATCAACTGCCAGTACAGCCAGGCCACTTTTTCCACGGCGGAGCGCAAGAACCGACCGCGCGGTGATCGAAAGTCCCTCGAGTTCAAGATGTACCTCCAGCAGTCGCTCAGTGCTGCCATAAAATCTGAACTGTATCCCCGCTCCCAGATCGACATCTACGTGGAGGTGCTCCAGGCAGACGGAGCCAACTACGCGGTGGCCCTCAACGCGGCCACACTGGCGCTGATCGATGCCGGCATCTGCCTAAACGAGTTCATTGTCGCCTGCACCGCCTCCCTGAGCAAAGCGAACATTCCGCTTACCGACATATCGCACATCGAGGAGGTTTCCGGCGGCCCGATGCTGACTGTTGCCGCTTTGCCCAATGCCGAGAAAATCGCGTTCCTCGAGATGAGCGAGCGGTTTCACATTGATCATCTGGAGACTGTCATAGAGACGGCAATGGCCGGCTGTCGGGAGATCCGCGACATTCTGGAGGCGGCGGTCAAGGAGCACCTCCTGCACATGGGTAGCGCGGCTGATTGGGCGAGAGTGGGTTGAAAACAGCTAGGAATTTTAGGGTCACAATCTTCTTGATATATACGTCAACCATTGTACAATCATCCGAATTAAGTGATAAAGTAATTAAAGCAAAGGAATTAACTCACAAAATGTGAAAGTATTATCATTATTTCTAATATATTTCACTTTTAATTCGCAGGCGTAAAAATGTAACAACAAAAACACGTAACGCGCACTCTAGCTTTGATTACTGGCTTCCTGGGGCGGCTGCCATGCCTCCAGCAAATCCTTCAGTCTGTCCTTTCGGTGCTCTAGCTGCAGCTTCTCTATAAGGCCGCTCAGTTGCTCGCCGCCTTTGAGGAAACCTTCGAGGTTGTGCAGGGTGCCGCCTTGAATCCGGTGATCGGTGATGCGGTCCTGGACGAAATTAAAGGTGCGAATCTTCTCGTTGCGGTTCAAGCTGCCTTGCTGCGCCTTCTTCGTGGCCAACTTGCTGGCCTCCACGCTTTCCAGCTGCTGCTGCACCAGACGTGCCCGCAGACGCTTCATAGCCAGCTCCCGGTTCTTCAGCTGCGAGCGCTCAGACTGAGCCTCGACGGCCAAGCCGCTGGGCAGGTGGACAATCCGTACCGCCGAGTCCGTGGTATTCACATGCTGGCCACCCGCTCCACTTGCCCGCTTCGTTTCGATCTTCAGGTCCTTCTCAGCGATGTGCACTTGGACATCGGCGGGCCGGGGAATTACGGTGATTGAGGCGGTGCTTGTGTGCATGCGTCCGTTTTTCTCGGTGGCAGGCACTCGCTGCACCCGATGGACCCCCGCCTCGTAGCGCAGCCAGCCATAGACATCGTCTCCGCTAACCATTAAGCTGGCGTGGCGCAGACCCCCAATATCCGTGGTCTCGCGAGCGAACTCCTCGTACTCCCAGCCCATGTGGTCAAAATAGCCGGTGTACATCTCGTACAGTTCTTGGGCGAACAGCATGGCCTCCTGTCCACCGGCTCCGGCATTCAGGCCGAAAATTAGCGCCGGATACACCTCGTCATCGGCCAGTGTGAGCAGTTCCCGCAGCAGCGTCTTCTCCTGTTTGTCCAACAGATCCGCATAGACTTCGTTCTCTTCCTCCATCAGTTTGCGCATTTCCTCATCCTTCTCCAGCTCCAAGTCCCGGGCGCTTGTTATATTACGCTCCAGGACTCGCCTCTGCTCCAATGCGGTAACCACGCCCTCCAACTGGGCGAGGCGTTCGTACAACTTGCTGTTTCCGGCGGCATTAACCCGAAGGACGTAGTATTCCTGCCGCAGGGATTCCAAGTAGGTCTGCAGCTTTTTGTTTTGCAAGCTTAGGGGATCTGTGCTGGCCCAGCGGCGCACAGCAGGAGCCAAACGTATGCTCAACAGTTTTCGCACTAACATACCGGACAAGTTAAAATGAAAATGTAGCAAACTAAAAATAATTAAATAACAATAATGCTATCGATAGGTGACCAGTAAGTAGTGCTGCCAGATGGCTCGTGAGTTAACGGGTAGACTGCCATCCCGAAGGGTCGCGCGTTGCCAGATACCGTGCTGGTCTCATACATACAAAAGTGCATTGAAAAAAACATGGAAAATATGCTAGTTTTTAGCTGTTAAAGAAAAAGATTCCAACGCTAGTGTTAGGTTAATCTCAATGGTGCAATATATGTTTATCCCAAATCGATCTGCTTGCGGAATGCCACTCTTTTCTGTTTGTTAAAGTCTACGCTTCGGGTGTGTGTGCATGTGCATGTGAGTGTGTGTCTCTTCTGATTGGAGAAAAATGAACTGACGAAGAACAACAAAAACAACGGCGCACAAGTTGTAGCTGTGCGAGAAAGGCAGCAATTAAGTTTAATTAAGATATCCAATTGAATGTAAAAAGGCTGAGCTGCTGCTGCCCCCAAAAAGTGCATTTATCGACGCAATCCCCAATATAAGAGCTGCAAAACAGCAAAAGTAGACGAAATGCCACCGCTGAAAACGTACCAGATACACCAGGAATACAATGCGAACAACTTGCAATGCAATGGCAATCCCAATTCGAACGCGAATGCAAATGCGAATGCGAATCCGAATCCCACCAACAGCGACGCCGACTTCTTTAACTCCACGGGATCGGGAGCTGCTGCTGCGGCGGCCACCCAGCGCACAAATCTGCCCTCCTACTGCAACGCCCAGTATCCGTTCAAGGTCCTATCCAATCTCAACCAGCTGCGCGAGCAGTCCCGCTTCTGCGACGTGGAGATCGTGGCCGGCGGAGCGACACTCAGCGCCCACAGGGCGGTGCTGAGCGCGGCCAGCGCCTACTTCGAGGCCATGTTCCGGCCCGAGCTGGGACTAAACGAGGTCAAGCAGAAGTCGGTGGTGCTGCACACCATCGATGGCGACATACTGCACATTCTTTTGGACTTCATCTACACGGGTCGCTGCGAAATCACGCAGGTACGTTCGTAAGCCATTAGGATAAGGATTCCGCTCTTCAACCCTCTCCATCCTTGCAGTCCAATGTTCAGGAACTGCTCGCCGCCGCCGACATGCTGCAGCTGAACGAGGTGGTTGACGGGTGCTGCGAGTTCCTCTGCCGCGAGCTCCACGCCTCCAATGCTCTGGGCATTTTACGCTTCGCGGAAGCCCACAACTGCGAGTCGTTGGCCAAGAGTGCACTGAACTTTGTCCACGCCAATTTTCCAGCGGTGAGTTAGATGCACTTAAAGGGTTTGCCAAAAGACCATTAAACGTTGGATTGTGATGAATTGTACAATTTTAAATCGCAGAATACTTTAAATTGGAAAATGTTTAGAATTTTTTATTGCCAATTATGGGGGTTTTTATCTAATTTTAATTTCAAATTAACTTTTCAAAGGGTTGAATCATAAAAAACTTTTACTCTTTTAGTGGTGTTGCCTTCTTTCGATTTTACATTTCATTTCAAGATAAATACAAACTTTTCTATTCAAATGTTGAAATCATAACCCTTACGGGACGGAGTTTTATTTTAAAATCCAAGATAGTTGTGGCAAATGTTTTTGCATATTATAGAAGGTGGAAAAAAAAATAATGTACTGCGTACTTAAGAAACCTTAAATCGTCGTCTTATCCTGGGATCCTTTGATCTTTGGAATAGTTCACGATCGCTTTAAAATTAATGAAAACACGGAAGTTCGAAAATTGCTGGGATGTATTGTCCCAGTAGTCCCGATAGGGTTAAAGACTTTTTCCGCCTGCCTGCCCTAAGTCCAAAAGTCAAAGAAGATAATAATAAATAAAAAGAGATATCATAATTATATTGAGATATTCCTTGAAAGTATTCTCTTTCTTTTACTCCAGAGTGTACATTTTTTATTTAAATATAATCTCCAAAAAGTATGCTGCAATATAACTTTAAGGAATTCAATCAGCCCTTTATTTTTTATAAAATAAAAATACATTTTATTACAAAAATTATTCATAAATTTCTCTTCAGATATATGTACATATATACTTTTTTTTAAAGGTTCTTATTTAAAAATAAGAATATTGCAAGTAAACTCTCTTTGTTCCGGTTCTCCTGTTTCCGCATCGACTCAGCTCAGGTAAAAAGATAAAATCAGCATTGCCACCTTAAGATTCTCAACTGGTTCAAGTCAAACGTGCTAGGGGAACTGCTTGCCCGGGGTTGTCAAATCACTCTGGTTTCTCTTCAGTTGTCGAATAAATCTTTCGCCTTTTACTAAAGATTTCCGTGGAGAGGAACACTCTAATGAGTCTAAACTCAATTTTTTGTGGGCCTGGCGACTTTGTTGCCGGGCCAATAATTTATATATTAAAAAAATAATAATAGGAAACTAATTGAAGAGTTTGAAATTAATAGTATAGTAAAATTAAACAACATATAAATTATATAATATAATGTGTTAAGTTGTCGAGGTTAGTTGTTGCAAGACTGCAGACTTTAAATATCAGCAAAGTTGTAATAAAACTTTTCATTTATTTATTAATCTATTAAAAGTAAAATGGCTGGGGGTTTCATCAACTCAAAAGGGTGTAAGCCCTTATTGTTTAGCTTTAGATAGATTTATGTCCGAAATTCTACCTTCAATATCCAAGCTTTTCATCTTAACGCTCCCTCTCTCGTGTGCACTGAACAGATAACGTTGGAGGATGAGTTCCTGGAGACTCCCCAGACTCTGCTCTCGCAGCTATTGAACTCGGAGCTGCTCCGCGTGGACTCCGAGTCGCAGGTGTTCCAGGCGGCTCTGCGGTGGATCAAACACGACGTAACGCAGCGTCGCTGCTACGTTTTCGACATCCTCTCGCACGTGCGCATGGCGCTGGTGCCGGTGAAGGTGATCGACAAGGCGCTGAAGGACGACTGTCGCGACATGTCCGTGAAGATAGCCCTGCGCTCGATCTGCCGGGACATTGCGTCGAAGCGTGGCCAGCTCGTGCCGTTGCGGGTCTGCCCCCGCCAGCTGGCCAAGAAGAACATCTATATCATTGGCGGATCGCATAGGGACACGCCACGCACCTGGAACTCGGCCGATTGCATCTTCGAGACGGTGGCCAAGTTCGACATATTCCGACGCGAGTGGACAGAGACAGCTCCCATGGAGGTGGGACGAATCCTGCCCGGCGTGTCGGCTCTGAACGGGAAGATCTATGTGGTGGGGGGCGAGCGCGGCTCCCAGATTCTGGCCAATGGTGAGGTCTATGATCCGCAGAACGATGTCTGGCAGCCGATTGCCCCCATGATCGTGCCCCGCTGCGAGTTTGGACTTTGCACCATGGGCGGCAATCTGTTTGCCGTTGGCGGTTGGATCGGCGATGATATTGGCGGTTCCATGGAGTGCTACGATCCAGAGCAGGATCTCTGGAAACTTATTGGCAGCATGCCGCAGCCGCGGTTCAGCATGGGCGTGGTCAGCTTCGAGGGTCTCATCTACATTGTTGGTGGCTGCACCACAACAACCCGTCATCTGCCGGATTTGATAAGGTATTTATTGGCTAAGCTTGGCTAAAATTATCCCTAACTTTCATCCTTTACAGCTACAATCCCGTGACCAAGGAGTGGACTGAATTGGCCCGCATGCAGACGGCCCGCTGCCAAATGGGCGTGGCCGTCTTGGATCGCTACTTGTATGTGGTGGGCGGCAGCAGTATTAGTCAAGACATTCTCAGCTCCGTGGAGCGATACAGTTTCGACGAGGACAAGTGGTCCACCGTTTGTGCGTTGAACGTGCCGCGGGCCATTCCTGCCGTAGCCGCAGCCGATGGGCTTCTCTATGTGGCTGGCGGGGATCAGGTAAAGTATCCCAGGAATCCTTAGAATCCTAGCAATGTATGAATTCTAACATTATTTTCCCTTCTAGCCTTGTGAAGTCAACTTTTACCGAGCACAAGTCACCATCAATGCTGTCGAATGCTATGATCCGCTGTCGGATACCTGGAAAAATTGCCCCGACCTGCCAGTTAGCCGCTCCGAGGCCGGGGCCGTGGTTGTCTAAGGCCCTAGATCAACCTAGATCAGCCAGAAAATCTCTCTCGTCGTTTTAAGCATACCCACACACGTAGAAACACTCTTTAACTCTAGCTCTATGGCATTGTATACGTTACACATCACGAAATCTCTTCCCCTTTTTTCCAAAAAAGAAAAAATATGAACGTAGTGGTGGTCTCACGCCAAAGATAGGAACTCGCGTTGTTACGGTTGATGTTGTTTTGTGGAAGCACATAGCGCAGCTATTAACCAGTCGGTACGGTACCCACTTGCTAATCTTGTTAGTAGATAGCCAGAAAGGATCCACAGCCTCCAGCCTCTGCCTCAGATTGTTCCGTAGTTGAAGTTGTTGTCCCTTCTAAAAGCGAAACCAAAACACCGAAATCTAAGGATTATCGTAATTGCTGAACCATTATTTGAATCGATCGTTTTGTTTTATTTTTTGTTTACCTTTGAATTTTGTTTGTTTCCTTTAGTTTATTAAAAATACGGAACGGAAATACGTTACGAGCAATGTTTGAGGCGCCCTTGAGAAGAGCGTATTGTATGGATTTGAATGTACCAACAAAAAAAATACAAACAATCAAAAATAAACAAACTGTATTAAAAAATAGGTGTATTATCGAAATAAATATAGACTTATTAACAACTATAATGGAAGCGCCTTTGAAACCTTCTTAGAGCTATCTGGGATGAACTTTTCCCCAGAATTCCTTTATTCGAGGGTCTTCGGAAGAGCTGATCTCATTTAATTTCACTTGATCAAAATCGAACTATTATCTGATTACCTGGTTTTTCGTTCAATTTTTCTTTAAAAATCTAAACACAACAAAATTCTTAAAACTATTCACTAGCGCCTAAATTGACAACTTAATCCCAGGACTATTCCTACACGGAGAGCTCCTGGACCAGAAGAAGGATCACAAATACCTTGGTGTGACCCTCGACTCTAGACTAACACTAGCAAAGCACACAAAACTCGTCAAAAACACATTAGAAGCCAAGGCCAAGAAGATATCTTGGCTTTTATAACCAAATAACCACCTAAGCCTTTCAAACAAAATCAAAATCTACATAACCATACCTGCCCTTATATGGAGATATGGAATCCAAGTATAATATATAGAATTGCTGCCAAAAGCAACCTAAACCAAATCAGAATTTTCCAGAGCAAGTCACTACGCACACTTTCTGGAGCCGAATGGTACATTCGCAATGTTGACCTGGCTAGGGACCTCCATGTCCCTCTAGTTGGAGATGTAATCAACACAAGCTGAAACTTACCTCAAGAAACTGACGAACCACCCGTATATCTTGGCCAGAAGACTCACAGAACACAGCAGCAGAAGAAGACTCAAAAGAACACATCCCATGGACCTACCACACAGAATTTTCTAAACCTCCACAAAAACTAAAACACTGTACTAATTTTTAACCCATAACAAAATCTTTATTATCCATCGAACACCGCTCTACACTATTGTAACAGTTAACAATATTACACTGTGTATATTGCGACACAGACACCTTAATATTATCACGTTAAGAGTTTAAAATTTATTGTTTAGTTGGGCCGAAATCCCGGCGGTACTGCAATACCGGGCCAACCCGCGACAGAGGTGGAGCAAGCTCCTAGCACTCCGTCTGTTTCCAAAAATCAGTTTAACATTTGTTGTCCTCCAATGGAGGAACTATCAGATGTTAAGCTGATAAGAACAGATACTACACTTTGATCTTAGCCATAAGGCCGAGAAGCGATAACTGGAAACGGCGAAACGCAGGGTACTCCATATGCCAACTGCTAGAACCAGTTGGGAACTATAAGTGCGCGCATAGGTGGAAATACCTCACGCAGCCGCTGTTGTTTATTCAGTTATAGTTGTCTGCTTTCAGGGGTTGCAGCTGTAAAACTTAACAGCGGTTGCCTGCTTTTAGGGGTAGCTGTTGTGAAATTTACGTTAACTTTGTGAAATTTAACCTAATTATATGGAAAATATGTATATAATAATAATAACTTTAATTATTTTTTTGAACGTTACTTCTTAGCTCTACGAAATCTTTAATAAAAAACCTACGAAAAAATATATATGCGGAAAAGGGACAGCCTTAGGCCAATGGACAACAGCTGATAGAACACCTGTTTGTCAATTCAACAGGCGAAACTTTTTGACTTTTTAACAGTTCAATAATTAACCTTTTGGGGCCTGGAATACCCTGAAAGTATAAAAAAAATCCATAATTAAATGTTAATGTCTTTTATGGGACTTTAAAAAACTAAGCATGCGTACTAACATGGAAGACATCGTTTATTGAAGTTAAAATTAATTACTTGAGTTTTGAAGAAGTGGCTAAAAGTATACATTTATAAATAAAATCTTTAATTTTAGCGTTAATTTTTTTTTTTAACGATGTTACATTTTTATACCCTTGCAGAGGGTATTATAATTTTGTCTAGAAGTTTGCAACGCAGTGAAGGAAGCATCTCCGACCCCATAATGTATATACATATATTCATGATCCGCATCACCAGCCGAGTCGATCTAGCCATGTCCGTCTATATGTCCTTGCTACGCAAGCTAGTCTCTCAGTTTTTGAGCTATCTGAATGAAACTTTGCAGATAGTCTTCTTCCTATTTCAGTTACTATATACATATGTCTGAAATCGAACCACTGTATCTTATAGGTGCAATAGGAATGATCGGAAAATTATACCTTCTCTGTTATTCAACGAATTTCTATAAATTTGAGATAGAGCTGATTTTTATAGTTCTAGAATTACGGAATCATTAAGAATCATTAAGATCGGACAACTATATTATATAGCTGCCATAGAATGGATCAGTTGATTTATTTGAAAATGTAAAATTTACAAAATTTACAAAATTTGATATTTTTTTAACATCACCAAAATGGATTGATTTTCAATGATCCAATTGCAGGCTGCAAGGGTATATAAACTGCGGCTTACCAAAGTTTGCTTCCTTTATTGTTCAGTCCAAAGTTAGACACCTTTTTAAGGAATTAGCGAAACAAGTGACTTGGTAGTAGTTGCTATATGTAGCACCCCGATATATTGTTTTTCACGGTTACTTTTCTTTAAGTTGTATCCTGATTAACCGAACTTCATTGTTTTCAGGTGTTAACACCACAGACCACGAGGTGGACGCTATATGACATGCGCTAATGTAGAGCCTCTGTTATACCAAATGCACTGTCTAGTCTAGTCAATGAATATTCCCAGAGAGGTTTGTGGGCGAATTCGCTTGAAGATAGGTGCTAGGTGCTGCAGAGGCATACAAAGTGAATAATTATTGCCAATAGATGGGTAAGCCAACCAAGTGCTTTCCACGGCCAGTGTCAGAGTGTGGACACAGGCCAGTCTACGTTTTGTTATTGTCGAAAATGTGCGCTTCAGTTGTTGATATTGGTAAAAGGCGTGTGCGCGAAACTAAGTCAAGAGCGAAGGCTCTGAATCTGACCGATACACTGAAATCTAGTTCTAGCTGAAGGACAAATTCTTTAAAAAATTGTAGCCTCGATAGTCCATAATTGGAGTTTCCTTAGCCCGAGGTTCAGCGCAGCTTACAGATATTGCATTTCCCAGAACATTGTCTACCTTTTGGTGGCCCCACGTTTCCTAATACTTACACTGAAGAAGTACTATCTGTGACTTTATATTTATATAGTTTTATAAACTTTTTCGTGCGTTATAATAAAAAGTTTTAGCTTCATATCTTAAGTTAGGTATACGAAGGATTCCAAGGAAGTAGACAGTAATACCAGGATAAACATAACTCTCTTAAAATTATTGACAGAATATTAAAATATAAATTTGAAAATAGCTTTTTTTATGGCTAATCGACAGGATCATTACTAAAGTAGTGACATTTTGTATTTATTTTTATAAATTTTTAAATATTATTTTTAAGAAGTTAACTGCCTTAAAGTCATCAGATCTTAATAGTCGATCAAATACATACAGGGCGAACATATTTAGGGGTATATAACGGTATTTAAAGTGTGCAATAAAAGTGTGATCTTTTTTACGATGTGACATTTAAGCATAGCTTAGGACAACTTATTCACGCCTGATAAATATTCCTTTCATTCCTATGTTTGCCAAAATAATTCCAAGTTATTTATTTTCGTCTATTTAATAGGATGGATTCCGCCAGTTGTGACAATTTAAAAGACTCCATGATCCCAGAGACTGGAAGAACGTAAAATGAATGAAAGCCTCTTTAATGTGCCAAGGACAATAACTCAAACTTGATGTTTCTAATAATCAATGGCTTTCCGAAGTATATTTTGCCAAAGCAAACACAGAAATGACCATAATTACCTATTAAAATGCCTATTTGTGGGACTTCTCCTGGTGCTGTTGGAGCCCGCCAGCGGTGACTGGCTAATGGATTGTGGCAACTGCCACTGCAAATGGAACTCTGGCAAGAAGACGGCCGACTGCCGGAACCTAAGCCTCGGTGGCGTGCCGGAGAACCTTAGCCCGGAGGTTCAGGTGCTGGACTTGTCGCAAAACCGCATCGTTTACCTGGAGGAAAATGCCTTTTCAATCACCCGCCTGCAGAATCTACACAAGCTCATCATACGCAACGCCACGCTGAGGCACATCAACCAGCTGAGCTTCAACCAATTGCAGATACTAATAGAGCTTGACTTGTCGAATAATTTCCTCAAGGACCTGCTGCCCAATGTCTTCGAGTCCCTGTCCAAGGTGCGAGCCATAATGCTGAATGGAAACCTTCTGCAAACGCTGCGCCGGGGCGTCTTCCACAACCTCAAGTACCTACACAAGATTGAAATTATGCACAATCGCCTCCTGAGCATCGACTCGCAGGCGTTTGTCGGCGTGCCGCTGCTATCGCAGATCTACCTGGACAACAACGAGCTTAAGCTACTCAGAAAGGAGAGTTTTCAGAGCTTAACAAAACTCAACACCTTGTCGCTGGTCGAGAACCCGTGGAACTGTACCTGCGACCTCCAATTGTTCCGTGACTTCGTCATAAACATGAACCTTTATACGCCGCCCACCGCGTGCCATTATCCACTGCAGCTCCGCGGGATGCTGTGGATAGAGGATCAGCCGGAGGCCTTTGCCTGCAAGCCGAAGATCGTGTACCCCGCCCTCGGTACCTCCATCAACACATCCAAGGCGAATGTGACGCTCATATGCCGCGTCCTCGGAACCCCCAACACCGTCATTGCCTGGGACTTCAATAAGCAACTGTTCGACGGATCTCGCTCGAGGTCGGTGAAGAGTCTGCGACAGCAACGGGTTCATATAGAAATTCTGCGGGAACAGCAGGAGAAGGAGCATCAATTTGGCCAGGATGTCTTTGTGTCGCGTCTCACCATCCTCAATGCCAAGAAGAGCGATGAGGGAGTCTACACTTGCCTGGCAGAGAATCCCGGCGGAAAGGTTGCTGCCCACATAAACCTCGCAGTGCAAAAGACACCTCAGCGGAGTTCCCTAATCGGTGGTGACCTTTTTACTATAATAGCCCTCATAACTCTCGGGTTCCTGAGCACGTCGATCCTCCTGTCTGCGATAACCTTCTTCACATACAAGCGCTTCAAGCAGCTTCACGATAATGAACCTCGACCAATGAGTGTTTCGGTGCAACCGCACTCCGGCGATGGGGCTGGTGGCGGAATCAGTGCCGTAAGCGTGGGAGTTGTCCCGAGCAGAAAGGGTTTGCTGGAAGATCCATTGACCTCCGCTGGTGGCGCAACGTATTCAAATTATATTCTTTTTAAATCGACAAATGGCACCGTTTTAAATCTCGACGATCCCCTTACGACAAGAAACTATGCTGGGATGCTATTAAATAGCAACTATTTGGAATATCTGGACAATCAGGTCGTTGGTAATAAGCCAAGTCCTACTTACTCGAAGGACCAAGTACGCGGTGCAGACGATGGTGTCACACGCGATAGCGAAGAGCGCAAACTTAATGGTATGTAAATTATAGCGTATGCATTGTATGCACCAAAAGGGTCTCCTGAAAGAATCTTTATTTGGGAAGTCGTAGTTTATTAGTGTCCTAAAAATATTATAGAAAACAGAGCGCTTCCATTTGGCTCGAAAGTATATTCTTTCGGTTCCACTCCCAAGACTAAACGAAAAGATCCCTTACGTAGCAGAGGGTCTTACGTAAATTGAAAGTTCGCTCGATTGTAGTCGGAGACAAATGAAGGTCTCTCAGTACAGCTAATAAAACAAGTCAGAAAGCTACAGTAGAGTGACCGACTGTGAGATACCCGGTACCCAAAGTATTGCCCGTGAAATTAAATAGCACACGGACATGGAAAAGACAAAAAGTTGACAAATAAAGTCAAATGTTACTAAAAACATATTGAGCAACGTTCAAAAAAGACTAGTTCTGCTGCATTACGAATTAATACTGCGCTCGAAAGCACGCAACACTTTTTTTCGCTACTGCCACCCAAAAGCTAAGTGCTCAGACACGCGAAATTATTCCTAAGCAGTGCGATAGAGCGAGAGAGCATGAAAGCATTAATTGCTTAATAACTTCCATGTTTATCATCCGATTTTACTCAAATTTGCAGAGCACGTCCGCAATCGCCTACTTATTAAGTCTATCTATTTACTTTAAGTCGAAAATCACGCCTATAGCTAATATACCGTTTTTTATTATTTTCGGGGGCGGAAGTGGGCGTGGCCAAATTTTAAAACAAACTTGATCTGCGTGCAACAGATTCCAATGTTGTCACCAAATTTGGTAACTATAGCTCTTATAGTCTCTGAGATCTGTTGTCTCACACGG
>VNJW01009015.1:0-18005 GCA_008042615.1 Drosophila auraria
GTTACAAGCTTAGCGACGCAGCAGTTATTCGTTACGCTCGAGCAGGTCTACAGCACCGAGAATTGCAAAACAGTATTGCAGCAATTCACTTTTCAACAATGAAGCAGTTTCGCGATGCGACCGAATCCTATTTTGTGAACAGAGGTTGGTCGTTTGCAAATAAGAAGGAGGCTTATTCAAAAGGTAGCAGCTTTGAGCCAAAGCAGGACAACGATGTCAAGCCGATAAAGACAAAGGAGTCTGTGAAGTGCTACAATTGCGGAGAGTTGCTATGCTAATTCGTGCCCAAAGGAGAGGAAGAAATCGCGCTGTACTAAACGAAATTTGCCAAGCGGCAAATGTGATGCGTTTGGGCGCCGCAAATCAAGACACGCTATTTACCAGGAACATCAGCATAAATTCACATCGTTTTAGCGCCTTCATAGATACTGGGAGCCAGGCTAGTATCATTCGTCAGTCAGTTGCCCAAGAAATCAACGCTGATCGCCACAGGTGCATTATGAAAATCAGAGGCATTTGTGGAGGTTCATGTGTCCTTACCGAAGCAATGGTTGTGGACACCGACATTGATGGAAAAACAATTACTGCAAAAGTATACGTAGCAGACGACGATATTCTGCAGGAGGACTTTCTGTTGGGGCAGGACGTCATCATTAGCGCTCATCTGTCGTTGAGTTTCGAACCAGGCGACGCTGAAGTGAATCGAGCAGTTCATCAACCGCTACCCCTTGTAAGCGACAACATAACACAAAAACTTCTTGTCAATTTTCAGAACGAGCAAGAGAAAAGTCAGATGCGCAGTTTGCTGGAGAAGTTCACCAACGTTTTCTCTTCAGGACTGCAAGGCATAGGAAAATCCAACATCGTCCAAGCCCATATTATCGTCGAGAGTGGCCAGGTGGTTTCCCAAGCGCCATACCGAGTTTCCGAGCCAAAGAAGGAAGTTGTGAGCAAAATTGAAACTGAGCTGTTGGAGCAAGATATTATTACAGTATCCACATGCGAGTACGCCAGCCCAGTGGTGCTCATAAAGAAGCCGAACGGTAGCGATCGACTTTGCGTCGATTACCGCCGCCTGAACAAGCAGATCAAGAACGAAAATTTCCCAGTTCCAAATATCGAGGAGCGTCTGCAGGAAGCAAAGCGTTTTAAGTACTTTTCTTCTCTGGATCTCAACAGCGGCTATTATCAAATTGAAGTAGCACCAGAAAGTCGAAAGTTTACAGCTTTCATGACCTCGGATGGAATCTATGAGTTCAAGCGACTTCCGTTTGGGCTAAAGAATGCGCCTGCTGTGTTTAATCGACTCATGGCAGAACTACAGAAGCGAGTGCAGAAAGGCGACATAATGCATTACATGGACGACATTCTAATTGGCAGCCAGACGTTTGACGATATGTATTGCAAGCTTGAGAGAATCCTTCAAGTGTTGCAAGATTGTGGTTTAACTCTATATCTGAACAAATGTGAACTGTATAATTAATCAATTACCGTTACAGTCCGGGAGAAATTAAGATGAATGCCATTGCATTGTTCCCCGTACCGAGCAATGTCACCGAAGTGCGACAGTTTTTGGGACTTAGCGGATACTTCCGAAAATTTGTTGCCGGATACGCCATTATATCCGAGCCCTTGCGTATGCTATTGCGTAAAGACCAGAAATTCAAGTGGGAGCAGACGCAACAGGACGCGTTTGCTAATTTAAAAAGATCCTTGATATCAAAACCTTCTATCACCAGCTATCGCCTAGATGCTGACCATGAACTTCATACGGATGCCAGTGCCGTTGGTTTAGCCGGAGTTTTGTTGCAAATCAAGGAGGATAATCTAAAGCCAATTGCATAATATAGCCGAGCAACTTCAAAACCTGAGAAGATCTACCACAGTTACGAGCTAGAAGCTCTAGCCGTCGTCGAGTCGTTGGAGCGATTCAAGTATTATATCTATGGTAAGAGGATCAAAGTCGTTACCGATTGTAATGCTTTGAAAACGTCAATGGAAAAACGAGAGCTTATACCCAGAATCGCAAGATGGTGGTTGCGGATTCAAGAATTTGATATAGAAATTGTTCATCGGGCTGGAACGCAGATGAACCACGTTGACGCACTGAGTCGAGCCCCATTCGAAGATGCACATGAGATGGAAACAGCAAGTTTGAAAATTTCGAAGACCATAATCGACGAGGAAGATTGGCTGTTCGCGATACAGTTACAAGACGAGAAAATCCGAAAAATTGTAGAGGATATGAAATCCGATAAAAAGGCAGAGAACGACGAGTATGTGATCGAGCAAGATCGCTTGTTTCGCAAGTACGACAGCAAGTTGCTATGGGTTGTTCCGAAACAGTTAAGGTTCCATATTCTGCATGAATGTCACGACAAGGCTGGACACATGAGCACCGAGAAAACAATAAGTCGAATTCTCAATTTGTTTTGGTTCCCCAGAATGCGGAACTTCGTTAAAAGCTACATAAAGTCTTGTGTAGGCTGTGCGCTTTATAAAATACCAGGTGGACGACAAGAAGGGCAGTATCATTACGATGACATCAATCCAATTCCTTTCTCTACCGTACACATGGACCATCTGGGACCGTTTCCAAAGAGTTCGAAGCGAAACGAACATATTTTAGTAATCGTCGATGCCTTCACTAAATTCACTATTGTGCGAGCTGTAAAAAGTACAGCCACTAGACACGTCCTTGATGTACTGCAGGACGTGACCAGCTATTTGGGAATGCCGAATCGAATCATCACCGATCGCGGTACCGCTTTTACGTCGAAGGACTTTGCCAAATACTGCAAATCGAATAATATAAAACACATCCTTAATGCTGTCAGGACCCCAAGAGCGAACGGTCATGCAGAACGAACAAACCGCATAGTCCTATCCATGATATTGCCATCAACCGAAAATGAAAAAAGATGGGACGAGCAATACGAACTATCCAGTGGAGCATCAACACTATGGTAAACAGTACGACCAAATGTTCTCCATTTCTGCTTTTGTATGGTTACGAGCCACGAGATATCCTCAAGAACACACTGATGAGCGCGATCCAAGGTACGGATCACAAGATGATGACAGATGCGGAGTTGGAAAGAAAACGAGCCGTATAGTAAATTGGAGCCTCGCTATAAAGGTCCTTTTGTTATCAACAAGGTTCTGCCAAATTATAGGTATCTGATTGAAGATATCCCACATGCACAACGAACGCAATGGCACTACAAATCTGTGTATTCGTCTGATAAGATGAAACGCTGGTGCGAACTCCCACCCGATCATCCAGAAGAAGATGACGACATGGAAGACGACCTAAGCAGCGAATCTTGCGAGGACGCTGCGATATATCAGGAAAGGCCGACTGTAACGGACGGTTAAACTACAGCAACTGTTAGCGGGCTGTTAAAAGCACTACACTGTTGGGTATTCGATGGTTCGTCGACTCCACTCTAAAAGCCATCCCTTCACACCTCTTACACATAGAATTTTACGTATAACATGTAGAATTTTACATTTTACATGTAGAAATTTAAATTTTCATTTAAATCGACCTATTGTTTCTATGATATGATATGATATGATAAAGTTGTCTAATCTTAATAAAATTAAAACCGTAATTATATGACCGGAAAAAACTGCTATATCTTGAAATTGATTGATATACGATGAAAAACAAAAAAGTAACAAAATTTTTGACGTGACAACGTCTTATAAATCGATAGAGCAGGCTGCACGCTCGAAAAAGCACGACTCATGCGTCGTTACCTCTGCCGCGACACAGACAGTGCAAACGTGACGTGAGCAGCAGCAGCAGAGAAGAGAGAGAATGAGAGGTCGAGTGTGTGCGTAAGAGAAAAACGAAGTTGTCTTCGCGCGAGATGTTCGCGCGAGGATCAGGCAGTGCCGGCTGCAAATGGCCAGTTTTTGGAGAGGATCCTTCAGTGCCGGGTGTAAATGGTCAGTTTCTGGAGAGGATCAGGCAGTGCCGGATGCAAATGGCCAGCTTCTCGAGAGGATCCTTCAGTGCTGGCTGTAAATGGTCAGTTTCTGGAGAAGATCAGGCAGAGCAGGCTGTAAATGGCCAGTTTCTGGAGATGATCAGGCAGTGCCGGCTGCAAATGGCCAGTTTCAGGAGAGAATCAGGCAATGCCGGCTGCAAATGGCCAGTTTCTGGAGAGAATCAGGCAGTGCCGGCTGCAAATGGCCAGTTTCTGGGGAGGATCAGGCAGTGCCGGCTGTTTGTTGATATGTTAAGTTAAATGGATATAAATATTATAGAAAGTATATAAAAGCCAACTTACATTTTTTCGAAAACACAATTGCTGCGACTGGTACTCGAACCCGCGATCGTTAGATTAAGACTCGAACACTCTAGCCTCTGCACCACGAATGCAAACCAGAGGGCGGCGTCAAAGACTGAAATACACACATACGCGTGCGTCAGTGTTCGAGCTATAAATAGGCAAAGCGGAAGAGCAGAGCGAGGAGAAACACCGTCGTAAAACGGGCGCTTTGCCCCTCTTCCCCTCTCACCCCTTTCCTTCAAACTTAAGTACAGGCATTTTTAATTTAAGGCTTCGTCTCGCGCGAATCCAACTTCGTTTTTCTCTTACGCACACAAATGCACATTCGGCCTTTGCGTTCGGCAGCGTTCGACATCCGTCTATTGTACATTTACATGTTTTGATCTGTCTGATTACTTGATTCTGACTGAAACGTGGATGCGTGACAATTGTGATCCAATTTCAATTGAAAATTTTGAATGTGTAACCCGGCAGAATAATCGATCAGATTCTGAAACAAATGCAGCAGGTGGAGTGGCAATTTATAGAAACTTATCATCGACATCCACAGCCGAAATTCTCAACATTGAACTATCGGATACAACCCGCCTTATTAGAAACACTGGTGACGTTTGCTTAGCAGAAGTTACATGCTTCACCGCTGATACCACGTTCAAAATGGTTCTTGGCGCAGTTTATATTCATCCTGGAGCAAGTATTTCTAACATCAGTGTTCTGCTACATCAAGCACTATTTCCGTATGTTTATAACAGCCAGTATGTACATCCCATCATGGAAGTTGATACCGATATACCAATTCTTCTTTGTGGCGACTTCAACACAAATGTGAAAAATGACGAAACATTCATCAAAATTATGAAAGACATGTTTATTGTCGATTGTGCATCAGACGTTTATAACTCAACAACACTAGGAGGCACCGCCATAGATTTGACTATTTCAAGACACATTAAACTCGAAACACTCCCTTTCATTTCCTACTTTTCCTATCATCGTCCTATTCTCAACAGAATAACACAGATTGTAAGAAATTAAATATTACACATGTTTAAAAGTTGTAAAACAATTGCTCAACGCATAGTGATTTCCAATTACCTCCTTCTCTATATACATACTAATCTATTAAACAAATTAAATTAAAATTTTCTTTTGAAAAATGCTACCATTCCATCGGTATTTTCTTAAGACGTTGTCCCGTTCAACTATCGTCAGTAAACCGACTTTACAGAAAACCAATTTTTTTTACATTAATTTCGCCATTATTCCTATGGCAGCTATAGGATATAGTGGTCTGATTTCGGCCATTCCGACGTATATACTGCGTGCTAAAGAAATAAGACTATGCTGAAAATTTCAGCCCGATAGCTCAAAAACTGAGAGACTAGTTTGCGTAGAAACCGACAGACAGACAGACGGACATGGCTAGATCGACTCGGCTGGTGATGCTGATTAAGAATATATATACTTTATGGGGTCGGAGATGCCTCCTTCACAGCGTTGCAAATATCATGGCAAAATTATAATTCCCTCTGCTAGGGTATAAAAATGTATATGCAAAAAAAAATCGGGCTGAAATGTTGGGATTGTTCGGACCAGTATATCATATACGGTACCTAGCTGTCATAGGAATGATGGCAAAATTAATGTAAACAAATTATACCTTGTTTTTCGACGTATTTTTTAAGTTCAACGTTAATCTACTCGTAAAATGAAAAATGTGTAGATAAATGTTATACAAATTTACAAACTTCAATATTTTTTCAATTTTACAGAAATGGATCGATTTTTAATGATCCAATTGCAGACTGCAAGGGTATGCAAATTTTGGCTTATCGAAGTTAGCTTTCTTTCTTGTTTTCTACTTAACTTACCGAACTTTTGTTAGCTCCTCGTATGTATGTATATTCAGATTTCATATTAGCGACAAGGAATATATAAAAACAAGTAGGAAAGCTACAGTCAGGTGTGACCGACTGTGAGATACCCGGTACCCAAAGCGTGAAATTAATAGCAAATGGACATGAAAAAAGAAAATGTTGACAAATGAAGACAAATATTGCTAGAAACATGTTAAACAACACCCTAAAAAGATAAATGTTGCCAGGGACATGTTGAGCAACACGCACGTGGGCTCTCAACATAGAAAATGAAGAAGCATACACAAAAACTTCATCGTTTAATAACTTTCATGTCTATCATCCGATTTTCCTTAAATTTTTAGAAAACGACCACGAATTTGATCTATTTACTTTAATCCGAAAATCACGACTATAGTTTATATAACGTTGTTTATGATTTACGGGGGCGGAAGTGGGCGTGGCCAAATTTAAAAACAAACTTGATCTGCGTGCAACAGATTCCAATGTTATCTAGCTCTTATAGTGTTGATATCTGATATCTGTTTACCAACACGGACAGACGGACATGGCTAAATCGACTCGGCTGGTGACGCTGATCAAGAATATACACCTGCCATAAAAAGTCTGCGAACAAACCTTACGCCAAACTTTGACGGCAAAAAAAATATAGTCGTATTGAAGATATCGTCTTGATTTTTTTATATTAAAGCCTAGTACTAAGATCGACGAAAATCACTTACGGAATTCCGTGAGAGAAATTGCTATATATTTCGTTCGGGAACCAGTGTGACCGAAGAAAACAAAGAAAATGGTCAAAATCGGTCAAGGTCGGTCCACTGACTTGTATTTCCAGCTGTGTTTTGTAAACAAACTTTATAAATAAACTTTAAAAAGGGAACTTAGTTTATGCGCATTTGATTGGGCGTATTATTAATGTAATGTTCCGGAATGCCGGAATTGAAGGCAAATAATAGTGGCGCCAACGCCATCGCCGCGAATAAAAAATAATGCAATAAAATTGTCAATAAAAAAACAAAAAAAATGTGATTTATGTACTAAATTGCATATAATGGGGCTTGCCTTTACGACTTTTATCAATTCCACATTATTCTCACAGCTGTCGAAGCGCTACAACCGAGCAGCGATTACCTCCTCCCCCTTCCCCTTCATGTTGCTTACGAAATATATGCAATTGATATAATTCGCTTACGGAATCACAGCTGTTTATTAGTGTCTCTTGCCAACCGTTTTACCCGGTTCGCTCACGGAATTCCGTTCATCTTAGTTCCCAACCAAACGAAATAACACAAAATTCTTCTTCTTGCTCTTTTCGCTCTTTTTATACCCGGTACCCATAGGGTACAAGGGTATTATAAGTTAGTGCCAACCGAGAATGTATGTAACAGGCAGAAGGAGAAATCTCCGACCCTATAAAGTATATATATTCTTGATCAGCGTCACTAGCCGAGTCGATNTATTTGTTCAATGTAACCTAGATGAGTAATTTATTTTCTTTTTTTGAAGTAGTCACTGGTATTGAATTGAGAGTAATTATGTTAAAAATATTAAAAAACTAATTAAATTTATTATCTTAAAAAATGCATAACAATGCATCATCTATTCAGAGATTTTGCCATTATGTATGATTTTAGAATTACGGTTTTTATTTTATAAGAATCGGACGACTATATCAAATAGCTGTCGTGGGAACAATTTAATTTAAAATCAAAAATAACACTGTTCTGACATGGAAATGACTCAGCAGAATCACATGAATAGCGCAAGGCTGGGCAAATTTCGGCAGTTTTTATTTACGCCCATATACTTAGAAAACATTACATAATATAAATATATGTTTTGTTGGAGAGTAAGACGGGGTCAAAACTTTTTCTCCAACTTTAATCGTCACTTAAAGAAATTACCAACTTATTTAGTCACTGTTTAAAAAATTATTTTAAAACAAAGGACCAATATAATATTACACAAAACAAAACTAGTTAAATAGTTTATTCCTTTCTGTTCAATATTATTTTATTATTGAGCGAGAGAGAATTGAGAGCAAGAGAGTCGGTTTTGACACGATTGAACGAGAGCGTCCGTTCGGCCGAAGTCGAAGTCGGCGCGTTGATGAAACGTTGATGACAACGGCCCATTGATGACAACTGGTACGGAAGGATCCTTTTCGTTGCCAATTTGTCCTTGAATCTTATTTGCATGTTTCACTCAACACTTGTGATTTCTTTTCTTTTCATCTTTTTTCTCACTAGGATTTCTTAACTAATCAATTCAACCACACAAATAACACGGTAAATTCAAAATTTGTTTTTAATTTTGTTGTTCTTTTTTAATAAATATTTAGTATAATATATATATATATATTAATAAAATATATATATATTAATAAAATATAATATAATTAGTATTAATAAAAATTAATTAGCTCACTCAGTCGAATTCATGGTTTGTTTTTTTTTCTCAGACTGCCAAAGGCCACTGGTTTTAATCACTTACAAGCTAATTTAAATCAGTGATGCCCACACAAATACAATGACGTGTGACTTGCATCTTGTAATAGAAAAACGAAGTTGGCTTCGCGCGAGACGTTGCGGTTGCCAGAGCAGTGCAAAGCATTAAAATTTAATGCTTTGCACTGCTCTGGCAACCGCACCACTCGACCTCTCATTCTCTCTCTTCTCTGCTGCTGCTGCTCACGTAACGTTTACACTGTCTGTGTAGCGGCAGAGAACCGGCAGAATTTTTACCAACCACATGTGGCGGGGTCTTGGTCATCACTGATTTAAATTAACGTTTGATCGCGCCAAGTGGAATTTCAGCAAGAAAGGGTGGGAGAGCATATAAATTGGGAGACGGAGGAGCATAAAAATTGGGAGTGCTAGAGACTCTCTAGTAGAGAGCAAGAGAGCAGAGAGCAGCTCTGAACAAAAACGTAACGATCTACAACGTAAGTGAACAAAAACGTGAAGATTTACGACGTAAGAGGATTGGACTATCACGATCGAAAATATCGAGTGAGGACACTATCGAATGAAAGAATCGATTAGAAAACATCGAATGAAAAAATCGATTAGAAAACATCGAATGAAAAAATCGACTGGAAAACTTCGATGTTTTTAAAAAATTTATAAAAACATTTTCTTTTTTGCTGTAAAAGTTAAAAAAAAACCATTTAAGTCAAAAAACCAAAGATTTTTAATTCTTGTTACATTACCAACACATTTTACATTTCTATTTTTAAATTATCATATTAATTCATTGATCGCCTCTATGGCAGCTAAGTATATGATCAAGTTGTCTGTTCTTTATAATAAATAAGGCCATAATTCTGAAATTATAAAAAATGCCTACATCTTCAATATATTTTTTTTAATATATTTTCTAAGCGACGCCAAATTTTAATGGTTTTACGTTCTAAAATTTAGAATTTTATAATCTAAATACCTTAAATAGTTAAAATATACTTATCCCCCATAGTTTAATTATTTTTTATTGAATGTTTTTTTTTTATGGTATAAGGTCTGTTTTAAAAGAATTAATTTGAATTTCTTTTGAAAACCAGCAACAAATCCTTCAGGATGGTGTAGAACTTTGATAAAAAAAATTTGCACTGACTCAAACCAGATATTTAGGATCTGGCAGCCCAGCAGATACCATTAAAATACTTTAAATACCTATATAAACATATCTGGCCACACCGACACAACAAAAACTGGAATTTCTATTAATTGCAACTAAAAACTAAAATATGATTGAAATAACGTGCAACGATCGCCTTGGAAAAAAGGTAATATGTTCACAACTTCTATCAACTGCTGACCGACTCTTTATATTTGATAGGTGCGCGTCAAGTGCAACCCAGACGACACCATCGGAGACCTTAAAAAACTCATTGCGGCACAAACAGGCACAAAACACGAGAAGATAGTTCTGAAAAAGTGGTACACGATCTACAAGGATCCCATTCGCCTATCTGACTGTATGCTTTATAACTGGCTGTTATCCATTAAATTGCCCGACTAATTTTTTTTATTCTTATAGATGAAATACACGACGGCATGAATCTGGAACTGTACTACCAATGAATATTAGCGGGCAATAAATTCTGCATCTTGATTGTGCCCTTTTTATACATACATAGCTGTTATCTGATAAATTAAACAATTTTGCATAAGTACTGTTAGTCTTGCTCTTGTTGGAGGCGTAAAAAGGCGCATTGCATTTTAAAATTGGATACGGAATATGTACATAGATACATATGTATATTTGTACATATGTAAATACATGTGTACAACATTTGCTAACACGGAGGTAGATTTAAAGAATTGACTGAATTTCTAATGATGTGGGGGATTGAATGGTTTTACAGATTTTAGCCCCTGCGTACGCCCCTGCGAGTTTTGGTATTCTTTTCCATCGTATGTGGCAGCGTTGCCAGATCGCGATAGAGGCGTCCGGGAAAATAATAACCACAGACGAAGTGAAGAGGACTCAGTGAAATGTCCATGATTCCCTTTTTTCCCACGCTAAAGGTCTCCGTGGCAAATCGCTACTGGCTGGACATGGCTCCGGCTTCCGTTAGCGAGGAAGCCCAGACGCGGCGCTACGAGGATGAACGCAGCAACTGGGTGAGCACTTTTAGCACTCGATTTTAATTTCGAAGCCACAATCTATGATTCGTTACAGAGGGAGTCGCTTAAAACAGCCGGCACAGACCTACAGCCCCTGGGCAAGATGCTCACAATTCCAGGAATAGAGACTGACGATGAGGATGGTGAGTGGAAGAAAGTCCGCCGTGAGTCCACGTGCAAACGTTTTTTTTTTCCTGCAGCTAACGACGACAGCGAGGACACGGACAGCCACGACGAGGAAGACGACGAGACAAACGACCGCGTCATTCCCGTCACCCAGGATTTTTACTCCGCCGACGACATTCAGATGAACGACGAGACATCGCCCACAGCCCCCTAAATCAGATGCAAAAGTCTCTGGCTGGTGGATACACAATTATTTATTTACTTTCGCGTCACACAACGTTCCCTTTACATACTGTAATAACAAGTGTCGTTTACTTTAGGCTTAAATAAACTAAAACATAGTAAGCAAGGTTTTTGAAGTTATCGCACTGGAGCTGTCGTTCGTTTCTACAGTTTAGCGGACGCGTGCCGTCGGAGAAAATGGGGAAAGCACAAACTAGGAAGCAGAGCGGGAAACATCTCTACTTGTGCAGCGCCGCTGTCTCCAACTTGGGCTCCGGCTTGGAGGCCAGGCCTGAAAGCAGCTTCTTGATCTCGGCAATAGCACGGCCGGGATTTAAGCCCTTGGGACAGGTGCGCGTGCAATTCATGATGGTGTGACACCGATAGACACTGAAGGGATCCTTTAGCTTGCCCAGCCGCTCAGCAGCGTTTTCGTCGCGCGAGTCGATGATCCAACGATATGCCTGCATAAGCACGGCGGGACCCAGGTACTTCTCAGCGTTCCACCAGTACGAGGGGCACGAGGTGGAGCAGCAGGCGCACAGGATGCACTCGTACAGGCCGTCCAATTTGGAGCGGTCCTCAACGGACTGCAGGTACTGGGCCTTGCCCTTCTGCTCGCCGACCTCGTTTCTGCAAGAATAAGCGGATTACTACATATTCGCTAGTCGAGAAGGGACCAGAACTCACTTGCGCTGCAGCCAGGGCTGTATATTGCGATACTGCTCGTAGAAGTTGTTCATGTCCGGCACCAGATCGCGCACGACGTACATGTGCGGCAGCGGGTACACCTTGAGCGGCTTGGAGATGTTGGTGTCGATCTTGCTAATGCATGCCAGGGTGTTGGTGCCGCCGATGTTCATGGCGCAGGAGCCGCAGATACCTTCGCGGCACGAGCGCCGGAAGGTGAGTGTGGGGTCCATTTCGTTCTTGATCTTGATGAGGGCATCAAGCACCATGGGCCCGCAGTCGTGCAGGTCCACCTCGTAGGTCTGCATATAGGGCTTCTCGCCGGCGTTGTCCGGGCTCCAGCGGTAGATTTCAAACTTCTTCACCTGCGGCTCCTTGGCCTCCTTGGGCTGCGCCTGCTGATCCAGCTGTGCGGTGCCATTGCTGATTGCTCGCAGCTGGAGGGGAGATGAAAGTGTTTTTAAGCCAGTGAATGCAGTCACGCCATAACAATTTTCATCCGAGGCCCAATGCAAAAACGTTTACATAACCGCGAACGTAGTTGGCAATTCCCCCAATTGCGACTCGGTGGCGGAGTGTTCGTCGCTTGTCCATCTCTGCCGGACCCCCGTTTTCCACCTTATATAACTGCACTGGCCCAAAAGCCGCACAACACACGCCCCCGCCCCGGGAATTCTGGCCAGAACCTGTGGATAGTCTTGTCCTCGCTCACCTGGTGACGTGCCGCCACGGAGCCGACACGACTCAGAAGTTGCCTTGTTTCGTTGACCAACATGTTTATCGCCTCTACTGCAATTGAAACGGCACTGCGTTTGCAATTATCGATTTGTTAAAAACAATTTCCGTTTATTTCGCGTACAAGAAATTTGTACAGTGTTGCCAGATAAAAATATAGCTTTCCCCCTAAAAAATCTCAAAGAGTCGGTATTTCTCCCTAAAAAAACCCATTCTTCCCCCTAAATTTAAAAAAACCTGTTAATTTCAAGTAATTAAGAGAATAAACATCTTATTATGACGTGGGAATGTTGCAAAGCGAAAAACGATAAAAAAATACCACCTCTGTTTAAAAAGCTGTCAACTCGTTACGTCTCTTTCGTCTTTAGCGTGGGAGAGAATAACATAACATAACATAAGAAGAATAACATAAAATTCAAGCGCGGCGGATTCAAAAATGGTTAATATTTACCATTTATTTTGAAATTAATTTTAAAAGTATTAATAATATGAAAATATGAAATCAAATAAAATTACTCCACCTTGCGGTCGCTTCGATTTTCTAAAGGCCATCTACATTTAAGAATTTAGCGGCGCTTTGTCAAAATTCGGGTTAACAGAGTCAAAATTCGGGTTAACATGTAAATGGAAGTAAAATTTCGGGTTAACATGTAAATGGGGTCGAATTGAAGCTGTTAAGAACAACAGTCTGCTAAAAGGAGAGGAGAGAGCCGTGAGCGAATCTCTCTGAGAGCTCTCTTGCTATTACTACTAGAAACTACTAGATACTAGATTTTAACCAAAGCTTCCAACCAATACTAGAAACTACTAGATACTAGATTTTAGCCAAAGCTTCCAACCAATACTAGAAACTACTAGATACTAGATTTTACCGCAAGTGGTCATACTGACCGAACTGTTAATTTCAAATAATTAAGAGAAGAAATATCTTAATTTTACGTGGGAATGTTGCAAAGCGAAAAAATGTCGGTGGAATAACAGTTCTAAGTATCTTAAAGGCGCCAAAATCAATATTTAAAATAGAAAGAAACGTACTAAAAATGGCCACATAATTCACCATATAATTTAAAGACTTGATTTACTTTTTAGGTCGTTTGGAACTGTTAATAATAATAATAAAAACAATGATGAAAGAAAGTTAAGTCAATTAGATTAAATTATGCATTTTTAAAGTTCAGCGAAGCTTTTTATTTTAGAAGGACCGCACACAAGATTAAAGGCTTTCAAAAGCTGACAGCTATATCGCTAAATTCCCCAAATTGGGTTCTGAACTCGAATACTATCCCAACGGAAAAAAAGTCGTGAAAATGATAAACAATATGCATTATTATTTTTTTTTAAAGGCCATAAGAATATTCGCAGTGCACACATTAAAAAAAAAAAATAAGAATATTAAAATTCGTTTAATATATTTATAGTCATACATTTTAAGCTTCAGCTTCGTTGTTTTTAAAGATATCAGATTAAAGCTTAATACTTTTCTTTATTTATTTATAGCGGTAAATTCTAAGTTTCATCCAAATTGGACCACTATTCTACTACCACTATTTTATTGTTTTTAGAAATATCGGATTAAAGCTAAATATATTATCCTTTCATTATTTGTAGTATTATCTGCAAAGATATATAAATTTTGGCATCCCTTCTTAAGTCTTGTTATACCCTTGCAGAGGAGATTATAATTTTACCATGATATATGCAATGAAGGAGGCATTTTCGACCCCATAAAGTATATATGTATGTACATATGTTATTGATCAGCAACACCAGCCGAGTCTGTCTTTCGGTTTCTACGCGAACTAGTCTCTCAGTTTATGAGCTATCGGGCTAAAATTTTTAGCATAGTCGTATTTTATTTGCCAGCAGTATATATGTATTATACATATGTCGGAATGGCTAAAATCGGACAGCTGGAATCATGGCGAAAATAGTGTACACAAATTTTATTTTCTCTGTTTTCAACGTATTTCTTACGGCTTTAAAATTACGGTTTTAATTTCATTATGATCGGACAACTATATTATATATGTACATAGCTGCCATAAAAGCGAACGGTCGAATTATATGAATTTGTAAATTCTACATATAAAATGTAAGATGTGTAAATAAATAATATACATATTTACAAACTTCGATAATTTTCAACATCACCGAAATGGATCGATTTTTGATCCAATTGCAGACTGCAAGGGTATACAAACTTCGGTTTGCCGAAGCCGAAGTTTCTTTCTTGTTTTTAAAATATGTACCTAATCTGAGTGAAAATCAAACATGGGTATCCATGTAACTACCCTTTTCATAGGTACTCATATCATCGCCCCTGGTATGTATTACAAACTTCGGCTTACCGAAGTTAGCTTCTCTTCTTTTTAATTATTATCTAATAGCCTTGTTCCACTGCTCCGTTATTTCGAAAATGGACCGTCGGTTGTTCCACATTTCCTTCTACATTCTCCGGCGACATATATCCACCTCCAGTGGTACCCTGCTCTTTGACTTCATTTTTGTTGTTTTGTTGTTGTTGTTTTTCGTCCTGACGTCTATCCACTCCACTTCTTCTAGACCGGCTTCAACCAGCTTCTCGGCCATCCTTTGGTATATATGTATTGTTGTTCTTCTGTGGCGACTGCATTGGAATTATGTTTTCCATCCACATGTCCAATACGAGCGCATTATGAGGCACCCAAGTAATGGAGCGTTGGCGCTTCTTTTCAGTCATTTAAAAAAAAAAAAAAAAATTTTTTTTAAATATTTTAGTAAATATTAAAAAAAGAAAACAATATGAAATTGTGTTTACCTTTCAAGTTTAAAATACCTATGTTTAGAGAAGGCACTCACAAAATATCGTCGACAATCGATATTTTTCGGTATTTTTTTTTAGTGTGTATAGAAACCTTTGTGTATAATAAGATTGATGTAAAAAATCGTAACATACATAAATAAATGTCTTTATTAGATTATTATTAAAACAACTCTTAAGAATTATAAAATAGTCGATTTTTTATACCTGGTACTCATAGGGTACAAGGGTATTATAAGTTAGTGCGAACCAAGAATGTATGTATGTAACAGGCAGAATGAGAAATCTCCGACACTATATAGTATATATATTCTTGATCAGCATCACCAGCCGAGTCGATTTAGCCATGTCCGTCAGTCTGCCTGTATGTCCGTGTGAAACAGCAGATCTCAGAGTCTATAAGAGCTAGATCTACTAATTTGGTGTCTACATTCGAAACTGTTGCTCGCAAGTTATACAAGCTAAGGTGGTAACTTTCGGCTTAAAGTAAATAGATAAAATTAATAAATGGGTTTGTGCAGACGTTTTCTAAAAATTTAAGTAAAATCGGATGATAAACATGGAAGTTATTAAACGGTAAAGATTCTGTGTATGCTTCTTCTTCTATGTTGAGAGGGCAAGGGAGTGTTGCTCAACATGTTCCTATTAACATATGCCGTTTTTGGGTGTTCCTCAACATGTTTTTAGCAATATTTGGCTTCTATTAAATTTCACCCACAATGCTTTGTGTACCGGGTTTCTCACAGTCCTACTACTTGTTTTATTTTGTTTTCGTAATATAGTGAAGTTCAACCGTAAGAACCGTTATTTTGAGAAATAAGAAAATTATAAATACTCTTCAAAGTTACCGTTAGATATGTAACAATTCTTAAAATAATACATTTAGCCGTTTTTTGTGAGAATTTTTTTGATGAACCTAATTTGGTGTAACCAATTGTCGAATTAGATAGATGTGACGATCGCACATTCAACTCAAAAATTTTCTGGTACCTAATTTTGTAACAGTTAATAGTTATTTAAAAAACCATAAAAGAATAAATTATTAAGAAACTTTGAGGTATGATTAATTCTAAGCATCTGTGTAGTAGTCTGCGTCTTGCGGAGAGAAACATCTTAGAAATGGTTGCAGAAATAGAAATTAAAGTCTTTGTGTTTTATCCTCTGTCTACAGCACCCCCTCCTTAACCTCGAGCTGGGTATCAACACCATAGACTTATACATTTGATATACATAAGTAATCTTTTATGGGGTTTCAACAAGTATTACTAATTAATTAATCTAGCTAATTTGGTTGGCTTACAACTGAAAAAAGCTGTCAATACTCAATTCTATTTTTAAAGAACAGGGAATCCTTGCTAATCAATCAAGAGCCCGAATTCATTTGCCTCGCCAAATGTTGCATTTACGGGCACTTGACAAGTGCTTGGGCCAACTATTATGTAAAACTTTTTAAATGGCGTTTGCTGAACCCGAGACAGCAGCACAGCGACTTTGTCAATTGTTCAGTGACCTTTTGTTGGTGGAAAAACTTTTGCGGACTGTTTCCCCACCGTTCTTATTCTCACCTAGGAGGTAGGAATAACTTGAGGTTTGGCTTGCTTTATGAGTCGCTGCCTCCAAAGAAAGCTGAGGGAAAAACTTTTTCAATGTTAAAGCAAACACGGGCAGCCACTAAAGTTGCCGCCGAGGGACGTTTTCACCGACCCATTCAGCCGCCCACAGTTTCTCGTCCGCCTATTAAAGGCAAATAAAAACAATGAGCGCGAAACTTAAATAAAACCGTTCGAGGAGAGTGCGCCGAGCCAGGGATTTTATTTGTGTACTTTTCTTTTATTCGGCTAAAAGTGAGGTCATAACAGAAGGCTGTAGATTTATCTTTCATGCACTGAAAGCAATAAAATGTAAAAAACATCAAATTAAATGTAAATATATCGATTCAATCACAGGCGCGGAACTGATTTTGAGGAGTATACTCCTATAGGTAGAATTATACATATACATAATTTTTTTTAATTTAAATAAGATTGAGCTTCTTTATTTGGAAATATTCAATAATAAAGTGTCGTCTCCTCTTTGTACAATAGTTTTCTGATTTGGGTTTGTTTTGATAGCTTGTGATATCTACTAAAGGTGGAAAACCCCTCTTAACGGGGTGATATATAATATAATAACCAATATCAATTTTATTGACGATTAATAGTAAGAAAAGTAAATTGCAAGTAATTTAACTTGTTTTTATCCTACACAGAGAGAATTTTTAAGTAAAAATGCACTTAAAGTAAGTAAAAAATACTCAAATAACGACCGAGAACTTTTTGTACTTAATTAGATGTCGTTTTGTACTCAGTTCAAGTAAAATTTTTAAGAATGCGAATTCTAATATTAAGTATTGAATTACGTTTTTGAATACATTTTATGCTCAAGGAAAGTGCAAAATTTACTTCATTTAAGACCGAATAATTTTCAATTTAATACACAAAATTTCTTAGTTTAACAACGAATCATTCTTAATTATTTGACACTGGGTAAAAAAATTATGTAAAATTGAGAGAAGGAGGCTGTAAATGGCCAGTTTCTGGAGAGGATCAGGCAGTGCCGGCTGCAAATGTCCAGTTTCTGGAGA
>VNJW01009016.1:0-10327 GCA_008042615.1 Drosophila auraria
TATTTTTAATTTTGTTATATTAGTTTTGTTTACATTTATTTATTTATTTTTATTTTCTTTATATAAATATTCAATACATGAAATATGAAAACATAAATATACTTACATATGTATATCAGACCTAAACTATGGATTTTTTTAGTCGTTAAAATGCAGTGCTCAGTAATCTGTTTATGAACAGGTTATAAAAAGGCAATGAACAGTGAACAAGTGAGCAACTGAGCAATGAACAGTGAACAACTGAACAAGTGAGCAAGTGAGCAATGAGCAATGAACAGTGAACAACTGAACAAGTGAGCAAGTGAGCAATGAGCAATGAACAATGAACAACTGAACAAGTGAGCAAGTGAGCAATGAACAAGTGAGTAAGTGAACAACTGAACAAGTGAGCAAGTGAGCAATGAGCAATGAACAATGAACAACTGAACAAGTGAGCAAGTGAGCAATGAACAAGTGAGTAAGTGAGCAATGAACAAGTGAGCAAAATGAGTGAGTTGACTCTTTTGAAAAAAAAGAACAAGTGAACATGTTCACCCAAATGAGCAGTTTTTACCCAACACTAGTCAGTAGGGGGACTTGCAATATCTTAAGAACTGCTTTGGTTAAACATAGGCTAATACTTTAACTAATTAAATTTAAAGGTTTAAAGAGTGAGAGTAAGTTCCATGTATATTTTATTAAATTGTATAAAGCCCACTAAGAATCGAGGCGACTTTCTTTCTGATCTTAGGGTATGTTCTATAAGGTAAACACAAATGTTTTGTTAATGAACATTTCGGTTCTGTTTACGAAGCCGATCACTGACGGGGCGAGTGCCTGTTGCCGCTGCAGTTGGCCCAAAGCCAAAAGAGAGGCCAAAAGAGCTTATCGGCCCTCGCTCTCGCCTACTCACCTGTCGTCTACCTGTCTCTTTGCCACTTGTTCTGCGGAAGAGGTGCATAAATTATGCGATATCGAACGGAATGTGCTTATTCTAATGCCCGGCGCTCTGTTTGGGACAGCTGTGAACGGTTTTGGACTGTTTTTGACCGATTTGGACCCCCGGGCTTATCAGCAGGCACGATGCACGCCGCTGCCACGGGGCCATATCAGGTCGGAATATAGTAAATAATACTACTCGATCGCGCGCCACTTTAATTAACGAAATCCGAGCCACAAATTGTGGTAGCTGCCAGGCCACAAAATGTAATCACGAGCTCAGCGCCAAATATTTAAATTGCGATTGTGCGGGCCAATTTGACAGGTTCAAATATTTATGGCTTAATATTTAAACAAATCAACCAATTTAAACAAGGGCCCTGAACTTGAGGCGAAACAAAAATTGGAGCAACGCAAAAAACACAGACAGCAAAAAAAACGAACTCAAACTAGATATTCATTATTAGTAACAATGAAAATGGCTTTGTATATGTTTTTAGCAAAAAAAAAAAGGAAATATAATAAAAGTACACTGAAATATATTTTTTTTAAGAGTTACATGCATATTTTTACCTGTTCCTTTAGCTATATTTTGAAAATAATAAGCTTTCTTTGTAGTCTTTGCTTGTACATTGCAGGCAAATTGTGAAAGAGGGAGCGAGAAAAAAATCTCTTTTCAAAAAGCAAGCATTATAAGCTAGAGAGCGAAGGGAACTTTTTACTTTTAAAATACAAAAAGGATACCATCTCTAGCCAGCTCTGCTCTTTAGAATAACGGTTGTTTTTGCGCTAGTGGTGAACGTATTCGAAAATGGTCGACCGATATACCAAAAATATCGAATATATCGAAAATAACATAAAAGTCAATAGAGTTTTTATCATCTAAGTAAAAGCTCGGCTCCTTACATCACCTGCCTATGACAAAGATATACATTGTTAGACACGTTTCTATAATTATTATTATGCATAATGAGCTTAGTTTTTTTACTGTGCACTAAAGATACATTAAAAAAAAGTGGGGCTACGGCTACTCGAAACTCGAGCCAAGCGAAACGATAAGTAATTTATGGCCAGCGAGCAGCGCGTCAAGGACCAAATTAAAATGTGATTTTTGGTTTCGCATTTCGACTGATTTATTGCAGCCCCAGGCAATTTTTGCCTGCCGACTCACGTCATTCCCCCACTACCGATAATTATAGCGCCCTTTCTCCAGAGCGGGCCTTTCCCTCTTACAGTACCTGGCTCTCGTCGAAACCAAGCCAATCAATCAACCCACCGAAAGTGCACTGTAAGCAGTCACATTTAGATCAATTATTCGCGGGGATCTTAGGTAAAGCCAAAGTCCAAATAATAATCATTAAAAAAGAACCTTTCGAGCTCATTAAAAGAATGTTGAACACATTCGCTCGATTATATGTATGTAAGTGTCGTGGCAGACAGCTGATAAAACATAAAACAGTTAACGGGCGAAACGTGAGATTGTCTGCCGAAAACAGCTTTCGCAAAAGGAACCCCACCATTTACAATCAATGTCAAAAGAATAGTACTCATAATTGCTTTAAAACTGTTCCCCCCATTGCGGTTATTTTTTTATAGCAGATTCTAGCTGTGGTGGAAATAACTTTTATTTTATTTATATTTTTGTAATCTACATCCCCGAAACGTTATTATTTTGTTTTATTATTTTCTTAAGCATCTAAAAAGTATTTGTAGTCCGTAAGACGGACTCGCCATTTATAGCCGGCAGGTCGCGATCCTCTCCAGAAAAAGACTATCTACGGCCGGCAGAGCCTGATCCTTTCCAGAAACTGGCCATGTACAGCCGGCAGGGACTGATCCTCTCCAGAAACTGGCCATTTACAAATGGCAGTGCCATCTGCAAGGGAATAAAAATAACGATAAACATAAATTTAAGGTTCCTAGAATATTTGGCCTATTCGAAGTCTTCTTGAGATCATCTGACAGCCAAAAAGCGAGTGATTGCTAAATGTCATACATTTCCCGATTCGCCATTAAAATCTTAACTTATTAATAGTAAAATATTGAAAAAATTAAAGAAAAAATTTTTTGTCAATTTTTCAAAATTTGAAATCATTAAAATTGTCAAAAAATTAACAAAAAATGTGTTTTTTTAAATTTCTAAACGCAGTATGCAGACTTATTTATTTACTAAAAACTAACATAAATCAGCTTTTCGTGTAAAAATTAAGGCGGTTTTGGCTGAGTTATGATTATTTTTATCTTAGATTTTTTCAAAAAATTATCTTATTTTTCGAAATATATTTTTTACCCAAAAATAAAAATTTGCGGTCTTCTTACGAGACTCTTATAGCCAAATAGGGAGTGGTAGCCAAAAGCCGTGTATTTTCCGATTTGTCAATCAAACTTTACACATTTAAAACCAAAATATTGAAAAATGTCAGAAAAATTTTATAAGAGTACCATCATTAAAATTGCCAAAAATTGACAAAAAATTTATTTTTTAAAATTTCAAATCGCAGTATGCAGATTTAATTATTTACTAAAAACTAGCATAAAACAGCTTTCCGAGATAAAATTAAAGCTGTTTTGGCTGAGTTATGATTATTTTTATCTTAGATTTTTCCAACAAAATTATCATATTTTTTCGAAATATATTTTTAACCCAAAACTGTGCAATTTTGTGGTAATTTTTTGATCAGGGTCAAAAATTGAATGCTGTTTTTTTGGCTAAGTTAAGATTAAATTTATCTTTGATTTGTCCAAAAAATTTGAATTCTTTGGGAATAATGATTTTAAAAGAGCTCGGCTTGATGGCTAATGCTTTCAATATTTAAAGACTCATCATAAATCTAAAAAGCTAAAAATAAGTAAGTTTTTAAGCTAATTTTTAGCTTTATTCACCAGCAATGTTTCCCACCTTTCAATCAAAGACTTCAACCAAACCCTGTGGGAACTCATATAGATGTATGATTTTGGTGTGGTCACACTCGTCACAATCGATAGTGTAAGCGATATATCGATATGCGAAACATCGAATAGGTTATTGTGTCGATAGTGCCCTCACTCGATAGTATCCATCGATAGTATCTTACGTCGTAAATCTTCACGTTTTTGTTCACTTATTTCGTAAATCTTCACGTTTTTGTTCACTAAAGCTACGTACTCACTAGCGCTAAAATTTAGCATCCAAATGAGTGCGAGCGAGAGGTAAATACACTTTTTCGGCGCCTCTTAGTAATGAGTGCGAGCGAGAGGTAAATACACTTTCGGCGCCTCTTAGTAAGGTCGGTACGCAGATAAGCTAAGAGAAATACTTGAATATATATAGTATATACTAGAATGAACATCGCGTTAGGTCTTTCAAATCGGATGACATTAGCAAGGGAGGCGCGGGAGGAAGGAAATATTTGATAATACCCTTGCGAAGTGGAGACATGCAATAGACGGGCAATAGGAAACAAAGCCGTATTGCAGGTTTTTGCAGCGGGGAAAAATGATAAAAGAATAATTTAAGAAATTTGAATGTGGGATCTTGATAAATACAAATTAAATTAATTAAATTAAAGTATAGTCTTAAAAAATGTATTTTAACAGGAAAATAAGCAAATAAAATAGAAAGGGGCCAAAATCCCAAATTAAAAAATTAGGGACATGCTAATTGCTTTTCCTCTGCTCGTCCCTGACCAGTGGTCGCCTACTGGGATTCTTTTCTTAGTTGGCTGCCACCACAAAATGCTGGTGCTTCGAAGGAAGGAAGGACTGCAAAAAGGAGAAGTGGCAACGGGAATGGAAATGACCCGGTAGGACTAGGCAAGCAGCCACCATTGGGTTCCGTGAAGAGCTCATGGAGAGAGATCATAGTGGTCAGTCCCAAGGATCCGCGCACGGCGACTTAAGCGCCAAGTCTGTGGCAGCAGCCGTCGTGGACGAGGATGTGCCCAACGATGCGACACGTAGCAGATGTTCTACGACTACAATGCGGAGAGATCCACCAGCAGTCAACAGGACGAGGAGGAGGAGCAGCAGACGAACGAGGCCAGACACACAAAGATGTCTTTCGGTCAACACTCCCTAGCGGGATCTCCAGCAGTGGCAGCAGCTGCAGGGCCAGGAGTAGATCGCCAGGAGCAGCTCGGCGGAATCGGGAGCTGGCCTCGCTACATTGAAAATAAAATATAAAAAAATATATTATAACATATAACATTCTTATTTTTACCATTAACCCAATAGTGAATATGCCCATATTGTTAGGGTACCTAGTATGAAAAGTAGAAAAAGACCAAATATTCTTGCTGGGCCGAAATGGAATGATCGCACATCGCACACACGCATACATATAAAGAAGAATTCAAGCGCAGAGCATAGAGGTGGAGAAACATCGATGCTAACATCGCTAACATCGATGTTTGGCAGGGAATCATCGATGAGCAATAACATATCCTCCACACAGCCTAACAGCACTTTGAAGTCCCACTGAGACCCATGGCCCACCTAGAATCCACAACTCTCTCTAGCTCTCCCACTCTCTTACATCATGGCTATGAATTTGGGAATGAATTCGATGTTTTGGGAATGAATTCGACAGTTCGTAGGCGAGAGAGGGTGGCGGGGGCGGTAAATCACTTCGGGAAACTTCGGGAAATTGAGCGGGCGTTGAGAGAGCGAGAGAGCGCGTACGTGCGTGTTGCTCAACAAGTTCCTAGCAACATTTGTCTCTTTTGAATGTTGCTCAACATGTTTCTAGCAATACTTGCCTTCATTTTTGTTTTCTTCCATTTTCACCCACAATGCTTTGGGTACCGGGTATCTCACAGTCGGTGACACTCGACTGTAGCTTTCTCACTTGTTTATTTATGTAAAATTATATTCTTATTTTCTAAATGAAAATTCTTAAATAAAATCTATTAAATCTTGGCCCTCAGATCGCTTTTTGGTCATATCCTTGGATTTTAAGGCGAGCTTTAAATCTTATTGCTTATTTTCATATTAAAATCCTTAAATAAAATTCATTAAGTCATGGCCCTCAGATCGAAATCCACACCTGCCATATCCTGGGGCTTTAACGAGAGCTGCCCCATCTTCGTTTCCAACTGCGGCTGAGGCTAAAGTCCCAAGGGCCACACCACGCTTTCGATCCAGTCCACGAAGCTGGACACTCGGGTGTACACCGACGGCGAACCACTGGCACAGCCCTGACCCAGCGAGGTGATGCCCACCACGTACTCCAATTTCTCATCCCGCATGAGAAGCGGGCCACCGGAGTCGCCCTGGCAGGTGTCCTTCTCCCCGGCCAAGTCCTCGGCACACAGCTGGCTGCCTTGGACGCCCTGAGCCAGCTGATCTGCCTGGTAGTGGACCTGGCACTCCTCGTTGGTCACCCTCTGGAGCGGGACCTTCAGCAGCTGGGCGGAGGAGAGGCCGGCGAAGCTGGTCTGGCCGTAGCCAATGGCCGTGACCACCACGTTGACCAAGTCCGATTCCGGCCAAATACACGACGGCTTGAGTTCCGGCTTGGCAGGGGATTCCAGCTCCAGGAGGGCAATGTCGTTGTAGGCGGTGTTGGCATTATATTCCGGATGCACGATCACCCGGCGGATGAGCAGGTCCTCGCCCTCGGTAAGGGTCAGGTTATCGCCACCGAGGCGTACCTGGCTGGGGGCCTCCCTGAAACAAAGTTGGGAATTTATGAAAAATTAATATGATAAATATATTTATAGGTTTTGTTCCTACCCGCCCAGGTCAGCGCAGTGAGCCGCCGTCAAGACATAGCTCTCGGAGATCAGGGCGCCGCCGCAGTTATAGTGTATCCGCTGGTCAAAGTTGGAGGGCCAGCCGAGGGCCGCCATGAAGGGAAATTCCCGGTAACGGGTTGGCTCCCCGCCCACCGCAGAGACCCCGATACCCTGGTCTTTCTCGTTGAGCAGCTCGACGTTGTTCCAATCGTAACAAGCTATGAAATAGGTAAGTTAGTCATGGGATTATATTATAGAACTGGATCAACTAGATTCAAAATAAGATAGTTCTCATTAAATTTAATTTCAAGGCTTGGTTAAAAACTATTCTCTGAATATTCATGAAGAAATACTAATTTCAGACAGGAATTCAAATTAATAACTATTATTAGGATATTTTCTTAAGGATTTCTCACCCTGCAGACTGGCTCGCTGGACCAACGGCGCAATGTAGGGACTGTGGGTAGGCGGCAGTGTGGGCGGCAGTGTGGGTGGCAGTGTGGGCGGCAGTGTGGGCGGCAGTGTGGGCGGTATTTCGGTGGTTGTCTCCGGCAGTTTAGTCTCCGGCTTGCAGCATACAAAGTGATCGAACTTGACAAAGTAGCAGGTTTTGGGCGACTCCCGTTTCTCCAGCCAGCCTTTTACAGCCGAGGGACAGTCCTCCATGCGACGGCAGGTGCCCTTTGTGCTTTGAAAGTCGTCCAAATAGCATTCATCGTAGGATTCCTTGGGGAAGATAATCCCACGCTGGCAATGGGGACAAAAGGCGGGCGTGGCCTGAACTGAAAGGAAAAAAAATAACACACAACTATGAGTCAGAAGCAAAAAAATAGGTGAGAAATCACTATGATAGAGGAAATCCCCAGAAAGGGGAAGAGCATTGGCTTAAACGTTGAAAGAAAACCCCAAAATAATTAAATATGTGAATAGTTATAGTCAAATTTCAAATTAGTTTTCATTAGAAATTATGAAAAATGTATATGCAATCTAATTAAACATAAATATCAGCTTTTTTTATGGAAAATATGTTCTCAAAGGTTCTAAACGATTCCAAACATTGAAAGCCTTAAGTTTAAACACTTTAAAGTTAACACAACTTGTACTTGTCTCCTTAAATGGATTTAATTTAATTAATACAACTAATTAAGACATTAATTCTGTGCCTAAATGGAATAATAGAATTAAATCTGGGACAATCCCACTTCTCTCACCTGCTAGAAGGTTCAGCAATACGAGGAAAAGAAGCTGATACACTTGTGTGGCTGCGGCTGGAGTGTGCATCTCGGATCGGAGAATGTCCTTCCTTGCTCGTCGCCAGATGGGGAATGCAGTGGGGTGTACGATGAGCGGCCGGCGATGCGCGAGATCTGATCGCAGAAACCAGCCAGGCAGCTTCCCAAGTGCCAATTAGCCAGAAGCCAACAGTCACACTGAGAAATATAATTAATTGGATTAGGCAAAGTATAACCCTTACTAAGAACGATTAAAATTATTTGAATAAACTAAGGAAACAAAAATGAAAATCAGAAACTACAATTTTAAAAATAAATAATGTAATGTAATGTAAACTTTTGATATGATTTAAGATTAAAATTTATATTTTATATATTTATATATTTCGGCGCCTCTTAGTAAGGTCGGTACGCAGATGAGCTAAGAGAAATATTAGAATGTATATAGTATATACTAGAATGAACATCGCGTTAGGTCCGCCTCCGCGCAAGGGAGGCGCGGGAGGAAGGAAATATTTGATAATACCCTTGCGAAGTGGAGACAGGCAATAGACGGGCAATAGGAAACAAAGCCGTATTGCAGGTTTTTGCAGCGGGGAAAATGAATTTATTTACAATACAATTAAAGAAGTTTGAATGTGGGATCTCGACCATAAAATAAATACAAACCAAAAATATTAAAATAAAATTAAGTCTTAAAAAATGTAATTTAACAGGCAAATAAGCAAATACAATAGAAAAGTGCCAAAATCCCAAATTAAAAAATTATGGAATTGCTTATTTATTCTCCTTTGCTCGTCCCTGACCAGTGGTCGCCTACTGGGATTCTTTACGAAGCATTCAAGGACTACAAGAAGGAGAAGTGGCAACGGGAATGGAAATGGAAGTGGCAACGGGAATGGACTGGGCAAGCAGCCGCCATTGGGTTCCGTGGAGAGCTCATGGAGAGGGGTCAGTCCCACCATGTCATCCGCGCGCGGCGACTTAAGCGCCAAGTTTGTGGCAGCAGCCGTCGTGGACGTGGATGTGCCCAACGATGCGGCACATCGCAGGTTTCCTATGACTACAATGCGGAGAGATTCAGCAGCAGCCAACTGGACGAGGAGAAGGAGCAGCAGACGAACGTGGCCAGACACACAAAGATGTCTTTCGGTCAACACTCCCTAGCGGGATCTCCAGCAGTGGCAGCAGCTTCAGGGCCAAGAGCAGATCTCCAGGAGCAGCTCGGCGGCATCGGGAGCTGGCCCCGCTACATTGAAAGTCATAATCTAAGTAAATAAATAAATATTTTCTTCATTTTGCACGTATTTGTGGGTACGCGGCTTGGCGGCGTTTAATTTGAATTGTAAACAAACACAGCTGACAGTATGGCCGCTTAGTCGTTTCGTATGGATTTTCGGTGAACGCCATAAAACCTGGTCACACTAGAATTATGAAACCCTTTCAGCTAGCTAATAGCATTATGACACTGTATTAAAAACTTCATTAATTGGCGCATTAATTAGAGGCTTGACAGCAACCATAGGGTTTTGCCTAAGTGCGATGAATTAACTAAATCTATGTACAAAAAAAGCTGTACAAATCAGTTTAATGGTTTTCATATTAATTTCTGCAGGAGTATTGACATGAGGATTCCAGAAATGAATAAATTGTGCACTGCGAATTCTGGCCATTGTTATTGTTTACCTTTTAAGTCAGTCTGACCGTAGTCGCATTACGAAAAAAATCCGAACCAAAAAAGACATATAGTTGTCTCTTTCAAGGTTCTAATGAAGTAGCTAATTAATGAAAACTTGTGCCCTGTATCATAGCCGTATAAGGGTTTAGCGCTAGTGAGTACTAGGCTTTAGGGTAAAAGCCTAGTACTAAGATCAACGAAAACCGCTTACGGAATTTCGTGAGCGAAATTGCGATATATTTCGTTCGGGAACAAGTGTGACCGAAGAAAACAAAGAAAATGGTCAGAATCGGTCAAGATCGGTCACACTGACTTGTATTTCCAGCTGTGTTTTGTAAACAAACTTTATAAATAAACTTTAAAAAGAGAAATTAATTTAACGAACTTGATTGGGCGTATTATTAATATAATGTCCCGTAATGGAGTTGAAGGCAAATAATAGTGGCGCTACCGCCATAGCCGCCAATAAAAAAAATATGCAATAAAATTGTCAATAAAAACACAGTAAAAAGTTAATTTATGTACTAAATTGCATATAATATGGCTTGCCTTTACGAATTTTATCAATTCCACATTATTCTCACGGCTGTCGAAGCGCTACAACCGAGGAGCAATTGCCTCCTCCCCCTTCCCCTGCATGCTGCTTACGAAATATATGCAATTGATATAATTCGCTTACGGACTCACAGCTGTTTATTAGTGTCTTTTGCCAACCGTTTTACCCGGTTCGCTCACGGAATTTCGTTCATCTTAGTACCCGACCAAACGAAATACCACAAAATTCT
>VNJW01009019.1:0-16548 GCA_008042615.1 Drosophila auraria
TAAAAAAAAAAAAAAAAAAAAAAAAAAAATAAAAAAAAAAAACCTAAAAATTAATATTACCAATTGACCAAACGTACAAATTCTTTTTTGCCATTTCGTACTCCATTTATCTCTATATGTCTATTAATTAATACACGTGCCAAACTACTACTCCCTCCACACACACACACACACACACACACCATACACACAACACATTTTACCATAACTATTAACTATTAAGGGGAAAACCCATTTCACATCCATATAACCCTAGACCATTACCTTTAAGCATCCTATATATAAAAACGAGATTTATTTGCATAGTCTTACAAAGCTAACACCATTGATTCAGGCATTTTCGTAATTTTTTTTTTTTTTACATTTATAGGGCTTTAGGGATTAGTTCTACAATTTCTTCGATTTTAAATTGGGTTTTGATTGGAAAATCATGTAGATTTCTTTCCAGACTCTATAGGTCATTCATGTAAAATCGTTCATTTTTATTCGTATTTTTTTTTTTTAGATGTTTCATCAAATAACTCATAGTTATGAACTTCCATTTTCACAAAATTTTGGTTTATTCTATAAATATATAATCTGAAATTCTTAACATTTACATTTCTTTTAAAAGCAATTTCCGTTTTCCCTCAAATACTAAACTCACGCCAGATCATGTACAGTTTTTGCAGTTCTATACGAAGACCACAGATATAACTATCCGGATGCAACTAACACATGGCTTAGACAGTGAAAGATGCCCTACCCAAGCCAGATAAATGAGTAGAAAATACATATAAGCGGGAACTTGTTCTGAAAGACCCATTTGAATAAGAGGTGGTAGTGATGGGACTCGTCTAGAACGAGTGGAATTTAAAGCATCGCTCGACTTCAGAGCCTCAACATTACGCCTAGAGAACGACAACAGCTTTAGATCAATGCGACCCCGCTTAGGACATTATAGGAGAATTTTGTGTTTTCCGGCTCCTGATACAACCAACTACTAATCCATAAACACTTGAAACTCATATATATATATATAAACCGTAGTAATTAAGTACAACAACTAGTCATAATTACATAAGACAATAGTCTCGTAAGAATATAAAGCTTGGAGTATGTGTTGTGGTGTGATTGAATGGTGATTGAGGATTGATTGTGGCATTTGGAATGATTGTGTTGAGTTGTTTTGTTGTTGGTGAATGATTGTTGAACTTTAAGAGTGGTGTTGTTGGTTGTTGGAATGATTGTTGAACTTGAAAAGTGTTGTTGGTGTATGATTGTTGAATTCTAAAAGTGTTGTTGTTGAATGATTGTTGAAATGTATGAATAAAAGGGGTGAAAGCAGTGCTTGTTGAACTTATTCCGATTATTGGTGAACTGAATCACAGTTTCACCAACGGCTCGGTAATTGTGTGAATGTTTCTTTAAGGAATTGCTTTACCTGATTGTTTGGCTGGACCCAAAGTCTGTCTGATGTCCAATGTTGATTGGGTTGGAATTTTGATCACTTAGAAAATGTTTTCGTCAGCTTTTGGTGTGGTTTGTTTTTAGCGTGTTAACTTAAACATATTTTAAGTACTCGTAGCTCCTTCTTAGCTCTTAGCTCCTAGTTGTTGTTTGCTCCGTTCCCTCTTCTGCGAGTGAGTGATCGGAGGATCGAGTGAATGGTTGAATCAATGTGAGACCTGAAATACCAAGCATAAAATACTCCTAAGACATAAACATAATATAGATGATATCTAGACTTAATTTAGTTATTAATTAATTAGTTATAGTAACCCCTACCCCACGGAGGAGATGGCAGATCCCTCGAATTCGAATGCTCTTCTTGCTCTCAAATAGTTTAAGTGTTTTTTTTTAGTTTGTAAGCTGTAGTAACCTCTGAGAAAGAGTGAAGAAGGGCTTTCGGATTTCGGAGGATCTCTCTCCGCCGGGACTCTCACTCTTAGAAACCCCCTGGAACCTAGGACTAAGCGCTTTCCCCCCTCAAAGACCCAACCCCACGACTGTTTTTTATATCCTCCTTATTGTTTTTCTTATGATTTTGTTTACGAATTGATGATTGATTGATGATGATGATTGCTTGACATGCCACCAAAATGTGATTACTAAGAGGCCCCTCTTCCATATCCATTGTTGTTCCTTCTTGTAGATGTGAGCAGTTTCATGGACACCACAGCGGCGCCCAGTGGCTCCAGTGGTGCCGGCGTCTGGAGTGGATCCGCCGGAGCTAATGGAGCCTCAACGGCTTCAGTTTCCGGCTCTACCTCGGCCGATGCGAATGTGGAGGCCAAGCATGAGATTGATTCCGGCATGATGCCGCCACCGATCACCACCCAGATACCGATGGGCGTTCGCCGCTCCTCGCTGCCCAGTGCCACGCCAATGATCACAGACCAGCAGCAGCTGGTCCACCTGGCCAGTGCCGTGGCCAGTGCCGAGGCCCTGAAGACGGAACTCCTCGACGACAGCAGCTCGCACAGTCCCCTCACGGGCGAGTCCACGCCGGATAGCCCGAATGCCGCCATGCAGTATCACCATCGCTTCGTTTCGCGCAAGCCCAGCCTGGACACCATCATGTACGATCAATCCAACAGCCTGCCCGGCTTCCCAGCCGTGGTGGCGCCCGCCACGGCTGCCGCTGTCGCCGCTGCCGTCGACATTGATCCCGCTGCCGTGGCTGTGGCCGTGGAGCTGGCCGTCAAGAACGAGATTGTCAAGCATGTGGTCCAGCAGCATCAGCAGCTGCAGGAACAGATGCAGGAGCAGCAGCAGCAGATGCAGGAGCAGCAGCAGCAGCAGCAGCAACAGCAGCAGCCCCAACAGCAGCAGCAGCAGGTGCAACAGGTGCAGCAGCAGCAACAGCAGGTGCAGCAGCAGGTGCACAAGTTCATAGACGAGCTGACCAAATCCACATCGGTGGTCAGCAGCAATGGCACCAGCGAGCCGGCCTTGTTCACCACCTCGGCGGTGATAGACCACGCCCTCACCGACATATTGCAGGCCAAGGTGGGCATTGCGGCGGCCCCACCGCCGCCCTCGCACAGCGTCGTCCTGGAACGGAGCCTCTCCTCGCTGAGCTCCACGAACTCCAGCAACAGCTCGCTCAGCGGCAGCGAGAGCTCCCCGAATAGCTCGCCCCTGACGCAGGATATCATACTCAACTCGGAGCCGGCGGCCGCTTTGGCCGGAGCTGCTGGCTTGGCAGCCGCACCCGTGGACGTGACCGGCGGTGGCCTGTCCACCGACATCATCATGAATCCCGCCGTCTCGCCCTCGACCATTCTGTGCTCGGCGAACGGAGCCGCCACGGCGGTGGTGCCCAATATCCTGGCACCGCACCAAGTCACCATGGCCAATTCCATACTGAATGACATTGCCATGCAGCCGGAGCCAACGCAACAGGATGCTGCCGTCGCAGCCCTGGCCTTGAGCAACATCATGATGAGTCCACCGACAGCGGCGGCGGTGGGAGGTGTCAACGTTGTGGATACCCTGCCACCGATGCCGCCAGCTGCCATGCAGCCCGAGGTGGCGGCCACGGCCACCTCGACGGCCGTCAGCAATATGATTCTCAAGGCGGCGGCGGACTTTATAACCACGCAGGAGCAGGAGCAAGAGCAGCAGCATCACTACCATCGTCACGGACACGGCCACTCGCACGGCCATTCCCATTCCCCGCAGGCTGGTGTGGCTGTCACGGTGAGCTCCAATCCCGCCGAGGTTAATCTGCTGCTCAATCACTCGGCGACACCGGAAACAGCGGCCGCAGCTGCCGCCGCCGTTGCCGTGGAGGCGGCCAATTTCCAATCGCTTGGCCACAGCCACCACGCCCAGCATCATGGCCACCATCATGGCCACAGTCATGGTCACAGCCACGGTCACCATGTGACCGGACACCATCATGGCCACCATTTGCCGGTGGTGGTGCCGCCGACACCACAAGAATCTCTGATCGTTGCTCTGGCCAGCGAGAATGCGCTGCAAAAGTCCGTGGCCACCGCCGCCGTGACCACCAATGGTGCCGTAATGACCCAACAGGCATCGGCTCCCAGCACAGCCGGCAGCATCATCCTACCCGCAGCCGTGGGCGCCGTGGCTGCAGCGGCGGCAGTGGCGGTGCAACCGCAGCCGCCCATTCCGCAGGAGCTGACCACGATGTCGGATCAGGACCTGATCAGTTACATCAATCCGAGCACCTTTGATCAGAGTAAGTTGAACGTTTAGTATTTTTTACTAAAAATATGGAATAGCTTCCAGAAATATATAATTTGAGAGTTTTTTTGGACTAATACCCAAGCGCTGAGGCCTATAAGGATAAAACGTTCTCACTATTCGCATATTCTATCTATATCTCATGCTTTTTAGAGCACGCCGCTCTTTTTTCGGGCTCCGATTTTGCCCTTTGGTGCCCAACCATGTTGTATAAAATTAAATTTCAATCATTTCAAATATTTTCGGTACTAAAATACCTTAAAAGTGTGCAAAGAATACTTTTTTCCGACCAGGAAAGATAAAAACAAGTAAGAAAGCTAAATTCAAGTGTGCCCAAAGCTGTGGGCTTTCAAATTAAAGGAGAGATGGGCAGGGTCACACTGGCTAATTATGCTTTAATTTATGGGGCACCTACCCAGTATATATAACTTTAATCTAGCATGACGGAAGGCATATATAAATAAAATGTTAAAATTAAAAAAAGAAAAGTTAATAAGTAATGAGAAACAATTGAATTAGTACAAATATTTCCCTAACTAATTAAAAAATTCTTTTTTCTTTTCCAGTTTAAACGGCTCTTCAGCAGATCAACAAATTAAACAACGTGGACTTGCTTTTTTTTTTTTAATATTATAACAACAAATGTTATTACTCCTACACACAGGCTTAGAGTTAAGGATATACCTATATGTATAGCTGTAGAGAAACACACTTTAAGAAGGATTAACTAACGGTTTCAATGGTGGACCAACTCCTTGACCATGTTAAAAATGGAGTTAAAATGGGGAAATTTGAAAATTTGAAGAAATGGATATGAAGATGGGAGGGAAGTTAAGGAAGTCCACAACAAACACACATAATTTAACTTTTAGGGATGCATTCTTATTATTATTATTTTTTTTCCTAATTTAATATTGATTTTTAAACGAAATAATCAACAATTAATTATCTCAAAGGGTTTAATAAAAACAAAAATGATAACGACTGCCATATATCCTACATACCTACGAAACAATACCCGAAAGAAATAAAAAAAATATATTAAAGACGGAAAGAATGCAGATGAGAATTAGGAGTGAAATCGGAAAAATCTTAAGCACAAAATGAATATAGAAAAGTGGAAGAAGGTTATGAAAAATAATATATTTCGAAATCCCTGGAAAACCTAATTTTTCATTATAAAGTCTGATTTGTAAATTTCCTTTTTTTGTTTGAGAATTTAAGTTACGTTTATTTTTTAATTATGGCCTTAAAACAAACATGTTTTGGGGCGCTAAAGTTAGGTTAACATTTTTTTTGGGGAAAACATTAATTATATACAGTTAATAATTTATAAAAAAAAAAAAACAAAAACAAAAACAAATACATATTATGTGTAGCTACGAATATAAAGAATATGCGAGAAATTCCAAAAGACTTTTGTTGATTTAAAGAAAAATATGCAATTATTATTTTTTGTTTATGGTTTAATCATAATTTTTGTTTTAAATTATAAAGGAAGGAGAAAGAACACAAACACACACACACAAATACAAATAAAAAGTAACTAATGTTATTACTATTACTATTACTGTTACAATTACAAATACTATTATATAAATATATATATATTGCTATTATTATGAATACCCCTTAATGTTGATGACTAGTTGTTATGTGTTAGCGTTGTAACTAAGCCCAGAGATATATCGAGAATTATCCTAGACCATTTACCATTTACCATTTACGAAATTAAGAAGCCACGAAAGGAAAAACAACCGAAACTGAAACTAAAACTGAAGCAGAAGCAGAACAAACCGATTTAATTGTAGCAGTTAGAATATTAATTATTACGAGGATGAGGATACAAAATAATAATGAAGATCATGTGAAGATCGTTGGAAAGAAATCTGCATTTGTTGTAATACTACTACCACTATTTACCGACTATTTATAAACATTTTTACAAATACAAAATACCCAAATACCTATTCCAACCACGAATTTCGCCCACTCCCAAGAATATATATATATACTATATATTGAAGAACAATGAAACTAAAACTGAAGACGAGAACCAACAAACAAAGAAAGCAACAGGCTGCTACAATTATTATATAACTAATATATATACTACTATATGTATATCTTTTTTTTTTTTGGTATTAGTAACGTAATGCTTGAGTAAACTTTAAAAACAATTTGATTGACATACGTAATCTATAATTATAGAGATATTCGTGCGAGTCGTCGATAAATGTGTTAAACAATCTCAGAGATTGCATATTCCTCATTAAATTTTAAATGTTACGAGTTTCGAGTGAAGAGTGGCGAGTGACGAGTGGCGAGTGAAGAGTGGAGAGTCAGCGAGTTAAAGAAGTATGTAGGTGCAAGTGAGACGCAGAGCGAGAGAGATGCGAAGAGCCAGCGCTTAAGAATATAATTAGTGTTAAATGTTATACACTTATACATACATAATTTATGCTATATATATACACACCCCCATATACATATATACATCTATATATATATATCTAACTTTACAATGAATAAAATGAATGTATTTTTGATGTTCTTATTGCCCAAAGTGCAGAAGCTGAAAACCGAGTAAAAACCAATTCATAAACCGACAAAACTGACAAACTGAGATCCCCGATGAGGGAAAACTGTAGCTGTAACTGTAACAGTAAACCATAAACAGTAAACTGTAACTTGTAACCTGTAACCTGTAACCTGTAACCTGTACTTGACACAATACATACGTATCAATTGACATTGTGAAACATTTTGATCTACATAAATCTTTACTTTACATTGACACCGAATAGTTGTTGCTTTGTCTAGACTCTAGAGAGAGCACCTCGTCGTCTACAGAAAAATATATGAATTCTGCTCGTGTTATCTCTTTTTATGTGAATAAAAAATAAAAAATCTTTGAAAAAGAATTAAAACTCTTCAGTTATTTGGATGAGAAATGTTTGGATTGCCTTAATGCAGGGAAGGGCAAGCCTTTGCCCTGGGAACAGCTCATTGCTCTTTCCGTTAGGAATTTCGGGACTTGACTAAACTCGAGGTCTTCTTAAGAGCCTTTTATAGTCAGAATGGGAATGATAGCCAAAAGCCGTGTATTTTCCTATTCGTCATTAAAATTTTAAACATTTAAAACCAAAATATTGAAAAATATCAGGAAAAAAATTTGGATCGATTTTTTGAAATGATATAAGGGGTACCCCTTTTAAAATTAGCAAGCAATTTATTTCTTTAAATTTCTAAACGTGTATGCAGATTTATTATTTTCATAAAAACTAACATAGAGCAGGTTTCCGAATTGAAATTAAGGCTGTTTTGGCTTAGTTATGATTATTTGTATCTCAGATTAAAAAAAAAAAAAATCATATTTTTCGAAATCAAAAAATGCGAAAATTTAAGGTCTTCTTAAGAGCCTCTTATAGCCAAATAGAGAGTGATAGCCAAAAGCGGTGTATTTTCGGATTCGTCATTAAAATTGTAAACATTTAAAACAAAAATATTGAAAAATATTAGAAAAAAAATTTTGATCGATTTTTCAAAATGTTATAAGGGGTACCCCTTATAAAATTTTAAAAAAGTGGCAAAAAATTTATTTGTTTTAATTTTTAAACTGAGTATGCAGATTTATTATTTTCATAAAAACTAACATAGAACAGCTTTCCGAATTGAAATTAAGGCTACTTTAGCTTCGTTATGATTATTTTTGTCTTAGATTTAAATAAAAAATGATCATATTTCTTAAAATATATTATTTAACAAAAACAATACAAAAAACAAAAATTTGTTTAAATGTTTAAGCTGTGTATGCAGATTTATTATTTATTATATTATGTGTATTACATTAATCTTGAAATGTCCTTGTCCAGGACCCAATGGGGTCAAAGGAAGCCCGAAAGGAAGTCAATATTGGCTTTATTTTTGCTTTTTTATAGTTTTATATTTTTCCAAGAACTCTGCCATCTCCACTGGAAATATAGTCGCTTTCTACGTTACCGATATATTAAAATACAAATTATTATTTATTTAATATTTGAACCAAAGATTAAAACTCTCGAGTTTATATACATAACTTTATATAAAATTCATTTAACTTTTATTTCCATAAATAATTACAATTTCTACAAAAAATCAATTGAACTTAAAATAGGTTAATACTTAAACACTAAGGGTTATAGTATGTATAAAGGTTTCTTGTAAAAATTTGTTGCCTAGAATGTCTTCCTATTTCCTTAGATGAACACAAGCGAGCCTCCTCCTTATAAAACTAGGTTTATTTCAACCTGAACCTGAGCCGGCGGTTTGACAAACAATTGGTGAACAAAACAAGGTGTAAATAATATTACAGGATAAAGTCGAACTAAGCCTAATCAAAAAAGAGAGAAGTATTTCCTCTTTAAGGTCAAAAACTCTACCCCTCTCTCCTTACTCTACTCTTTCTCTGTATAATCTCTCTTCAGTGGAGATGGTGCGGCGCCCTGGCCCCATCATCGATCCATTTTCTTAGCAGATCGCCTGGCTGAATGGTTTGGTGCTGCGTGGATCGAACGAACTGGTAATCGCTGACAGCCGCCGGTGAGAGTGCCGGCGGCGGCACAGCCGCGTAAGTATAATCCCGTGAAGGAAAACCTGCTGCTGCTGCCGCTGAAGCTGGTCCCGGTAAGGATTCGGGCCTGGGATGCGACTCGAAGCCGGAGGACTGGGACGAGGTGCGTGACAGTTGCTGCGGCAGCTGCGTCTGCTTTTCCTCGTAGCCAGGGTAGAGGCGGGGATGAGACATCAGACTGGCGGTGCGTAGATCCTGATTCATGCTTTGATTGGCCGCCAACCAGGCACTAACATCATTTCTGCCGCCCATTATGCCAGCCGGCAAACGCGAGGGCATCAGCAGGCTTTGTGTGGACCGTGCAAACTCTCGCTGGCCGTTGGCCAGACTGTTGTGGGGTCCTCCAGCCCGATTCCACTGTCGCATCATCATCTGCTGCTGCTGCTGCTGCTGCTGTTTCTGCTGGAACATCATGGCCGGGTGTGGTGCATGCACGGGCGGGGCGGCGCTGACCACTGTGGATGCCGTGGCTGCGACACCACCGCCGTAATTTGAGCGCCACGCCTGCTGCTCGTTCATTCTCTGATTGGACAGATGCAGCGAGTCCAGTGAGAGCATGGATGAGGCAGCCACTTGGTGGGTCCTGGCCGTCCGCTGCGAGATCGTCGGTGCTGGGGACTGGCAAACCGTGGGGGTGCGCAGGGACAGATTGCTGCAATCACTTAGCTGCTGGCTGAGCATGCTAAGCGTCTCCTCGTCGCTAATGCACTCGTCCGCGCACAGCCGATGGAAGCTCTCGCCGGCGGACTCGTCCTGGGCCGCCGCTTGGCGCAGCAAATTAGAGCGATTGGTGACCAGCAGGCCAATGGTGATCACACTGCCCAGCAGCTGGAAAAGATTGTTTGTTATTAATTAAACTTTAAAATCATTTTACTCATTTTACTCACTATAAAGGTGATCCCATCGATGTGCGGCGCCAGCAACGAAATGCCCTTGGCGTACGCACTCCACAGCAGCAGGATGATGGTGAAGCGCGTAAACTTGAGGCCATCGTTGATCTTGTGGAGGAAACTGAGTGCCAGCATGGCATACGGATAAATGCTTATGAAACAAGAGGCAAAGGTGGCCTGCTGCGCCTGCTGGTGGCTCAGGCCCACGGAATACAGCAGCAGCTTGCCAAAGGTGCTCAAGTATAAAACCAGTTTGGCCGTCAAGTCTCGCTGTTCGGCGAGGGTGCCCATCACAGCCGAGCCCAGGACTCGGAGCAGGGTCAAGAGGTGCGAGTACAAGTAAAACAGGGCTGAGCCAAGTGATTGTCCCAGTACATTCGTGAATTGTTCACTAGTGGCCAGCGGCAGTCGGCAGAGCAGGCAGAGAATGTTAATACCCGTCAGGAGGGTCATAACATGGCGAAATCGCTGCAATTTCCGCTGCCTCTGGACGGTGGCCAGGCGATTGATGTACGGCTGCTTAAGGAGCGCTGCTCCCTTGATTATAAAGTTGAGGAACTTGGAGCCCAGCACCATCTTCTTCTTCTCGTGCAGGACCTTGTTCACATGCCGCTCACAGCTGCTGCACAGCCGGAACTGCTGCTCCAGTCGTTCTCTGCAAAGAGTTGATATAGTAATTTTAGTGCCTGACTCCTTCTCCTTCTTCTTACCTAAAAACCTTCAATTCCTGCTCGAACCTTGCCTCGTTCTTGGGCTCAAACTGTGACAGCTTATCCACCTTCAGGCGCTGCGCCTCGTTGCACTGGTCGCACAGGCCATTGCCGGCCATCGTGGCCGCGGCGGGATTCGGGCCCAGGACATCCGCATAGTAGGAGTTCGCACAGATGCTGGAGCTGCCCTGCGAGCTGCTCTTTTGCGATATTTGGCTGCAGTCGCGCTGCGAGGTAATGTCCCGGTTGTAGTCGCCATCCTTGGTGAAGCCATTGTACTGCTCGCAGTGAGGACAGGTCCAGCTATTACGCTCGGCGTAGGGAACGCTTGTGTCGACGCTGCAGAACCAGCAATTAACGCGGGCATTGTAGCGGGATCTGTGAATGCATTCGGCTTTAGTTTGGGTTCAAGTGGAGGGCTAAACGTATCCTTACCGTATATTTATATAGCCCTTGTGTAGGGTCAGACCGAGGACAAAGATAAAAGCCAGAATGGGCAGACCTGTGGCCGCCAGCGGCAACAGTTGGTCAATCATCTTGGCTTAATCTTATCTATACAGAACTGCTGCGGCCGGCGTCCTCTTCAGCGTCTGCTCATCGATGGTTGAACTGATCCCAAGTCCTCCGTAGTACCGGCTATATTTACCTCACTCCAAGTGACGCCGGTTATGAGGAATGCGGTTTTTTTTATTTTTGCGCGCGGGAGGAAACATAACCCAACATTATCGCCATGGCAAGAAGATAGTGTTGGAAAACAGGTGGGAAAATCATAGCGATTTCTGTTTCCCTAGCGGCGACGCAAACCAATTTGGGGTCTGCAATCGATAGCACAATTGATAGGCCATGATTATCAATAACCCTCAACCATATGTGTTTTTTTAACGCGGCGTTCGTTGCACGTTGGAACTGTTATTCCATTGACACTTTTTCGTTTTGCAACATTCCCACGTCATAATAAGATATTTATTCTCTTAATTACTTGAAATTAGTAGTTTTTTGAAAATTCAGGGGGAAGACTGGATTTTTTAGGAAGAAGTATCGCTTCTTTGAGATTTTTTAGGGCGAAAGCTAAATTCTCATCTGGCCACACTGCTCAACCATATGTGTTTTTTTTACGCGGCGTTCGTTGCACGTGTTCTGATATTTGTGTATTAAATTTAAAAACCAAGCCGCCGCACCATGCAGCACGACGATGTAAGTTGTATTGGCCCAAGTAAATTCTATACTTTATGGTCTTATTATTATTATTATTTATTTGCAGGTGGTTTGGAGCATTATCAACAAATCGTTTTGCTCGCACAAAGTCAAGTGAGTATTAATTTATTTTAAATGTGTAAATGCACTGTACGTTCGAAACAAACATTAAAAAAAGTTACAAAGATGATTAACAATTGAAGAAATGTGTACCTTTCGAACGTGCACTGTATCGAAATCGAGTTCTGTCAAAAAATGATTTTAATTTAACTCAAAAAACTTCTTTAGGACGGACACTCGCACCTTTTGCCGCCATGAGTACAACTTGACGGGTCTCTGCACCCGACGCACCTGTCCCCTGGCCAATTCGCAGTATGCCACCGTTCGCGAGGAGAAGGGCATCATCTATTTGTTCATCAAAACGGCGGAAAGATGCCACATGCCCAGCAAGATGTGGGAACGGATCAAGCTGTCGCGAAACTTTGAGAAGGCCATCGAACAGATCAATGAGAATCTGGTCTTCTGGCCCAAATATATGATTGCCAAGAATAAGCAGCGTTATCTCAAGATCACCCAATATCTGATGCGAATGCGCAAGCTGAAGCTAAGGCGCCAGAAGCTAATCGTGCCGCTGTCCACCAAAATCGAGCGCCGTGAGGCGAGGCGTGAAGAGAAGGCTCTGGTGGCGGCCAAGATTGATAATCATATTGAGAAGGCGCTGATGGAGCGTCTGAAGCATGGCACATACCGGGACATCTATAATTTCTCACAGACGGCCTTTAATAAGGCTCTGGAGGCAGAGCGTGTCGATGAGGAGGATGAGGAGGAGGACGAGGAGGAAGAGGAAGTGGAAGTGGAGCGCGAAATGGAAGTGGATGGTGAGGAGGAGATGCAGAGAGATCTTCTCAGTGAAGAGTTCGTGGAAGCCGACACCGACGACGACGACGAAGATGATGATGATGAGGATGCTGACTACGAAAGTGACTCTGGCAAGCGCGAGGAGGTGGAAATGGGCAGCGATTTTGGCGAGTCCGATGAAGACGATGACGGGGATGCTGATGATATTGAGGTAGAGTATTGCTGGCTAACTGGTTTTTTGTTCCTCAGATTTTAGGCAATTTTTTAGGGATTTTTTAAAGGAAACAATAATAATAGCTCAAAAAATAGTCAAAATTAGTAAATATTGCGTTTCAAAGGACCTTCCGTGTCAATTTAGTATTGAAAATCATTGAAATATTCTTATTTAAAGTTAAAGATCATAAATATACTTTTATTTAAGATCCTGCTTGCGAATAACTTTTCAGAAAATTACCATAATTAGTAATAAATAGCAAACGAGTTCAGCCCCGGCCAGATGAGAAGCTGTGAGAGCTTTCGAGCGAGCTCTACGTCGCTTTTCCATTCAGTTGCAGTTTTTCCCATACCGAGTGCGCGTAAAGTTTTTTAGCTCCAGCTCAAAAATTGCCAAAAATCGGGGAGCAAAAAAATCAATAAACATTATATTTAAACAGCAAAAACAAAAACTAAACAAACAATTAAATATCACCAACACAGGATATCAAAGTGCCCGCCAAGAAAACGAGCAAGAAGAAGGACAAGAAATCCTCAGCGACCAGCAGCCGGCGCAGCCGATCGAAACCGAAACTGGAGCTGGAGTACGAGTATGAGGTGGAGGCTGAGGCTGAGGCCCAGCGGCAGAGTCGCCATTAGCCAGGTCCACTTTACCCTCCTACTCCCCTACTTAGCTGTTAACGCTTTTATTGTTTAGCCAATTACATTTGTAATTCCGTTTAAGAATAGAATTTAACGAAATGAAAAAGAAAGCCTCGCAATGTTTATGAGAATGAGAGAGAGAGAGAGAGAGGGGGAGAACATCTTGCCGTCTCGTTCGATTTTCGTTCTGACCAAAACTCTAACTGACATTGAAAGTGCGGCTGGCGGCAATGCAACAACAAAACCAGTTTGATAAAATATTCTAAAAAGCAAAAGAACAAAAAAAAAATACTAGACTATATAAACAATTTTTGCCAGAGCTACACTTTTGTGTGCTTGAACCCTATAAAGTCAGTGGAGTTGCTGAGTATATTCGGTCTATGAACACTTGATTGGAGTTTATTTTGTCTGGAAAACAACTTTGAGAAATATTTAATTTGGTATTATCGAAAATATCGATAGATGCTATTCAATATTTATCGAAATATCTCTTGTTATCGAACATATCGAAAGATGGTAAGAGGTTCTTTATCGAAGTGGATATAACAAAGTATATAAAAATAATTATAATTTCCAACTAGGATTTCCGCAGCACTGTTGCTATCTGTTTCTTAATTTCTTTGAGTAATGGTTATAAATACGAGTCTAATGATAGGTAAATATTATAATTGTAAGCTAAAGATTTAGTATTTAGATTATAACTCCTTAAAATCAAAACCAATAATGGTTTTTAATATTTAGAGGCCACAGAAAAGGCGTCGATTTGAAAACTCCCTGAAGAGGTATCAAAAAGAATGCTGTAATTTGTTGCAAAATCAAATTGTGACCCAAATCTTATTGCATACTTTTTGGCAAGCTTTAAATGGATTTGGAAACCGATTAGTATATATTCTCCCTATAACAATCGGTATTTCCCCGCTCGATATGCATACACAACTCCCATGGATCGCTCACTTGCTGACTGGTCACTAATACCTATTTTAAATGAAATGCTGCCGCGGCGCGGGGCTAATTAAATATCGCATGCCAAGTTCAATGCAGTGCAGCGCGCAGCCAACCGATTCGGAATACCCAACCCAGGCCAGAGATCGCATCGGATCATGTGTGTGCGGGGGATTGGATAACCAAAGCCGCCCGGCAAGGTCAAGCCTCTATATATTTGCGGGCAAAGGTGCGAGCTTTGTTTAATTTGGCCATTAAAACACCGGACGGAACTCACAGCTAGGTGTCAGCGGATAATCGGGGTTTATGCCCGCTAAAAGGGTGGCTTATTATTACTCAAACGAAAAACATCTTGGAAAAACCTGAGGCTGAGGCTGTATTTGGTTTCCGTTCGATTGAGTGGCAGCTTTCATTTGCAGTAAACTTTTTGTTATTGACTTATACACAGATGCTGAGAGCTAAATAAGCACTAAGACTTGGCTGAAAGAGCATCAGGCACTAATAGGCCGGCTATATATAAATCTTTGACCGATCAGCACAGTTTTTCAATGCCTAAAATGGGATACAATCTGTTTCTAGGTAGTTTTCAATAGGAAGTACATCAAAAATGGCTCGAATATCGAAATACAAACAGATAAAGTCGTTAAGAATACCTAAATGTTAAAGAACATTCCTGTTTTTATTATCAAGACTACAAAAAAACTAGCATAGAAGACATCTGGACAATATATTGCTAATGTTCTTGAGGCAGAGTATTGTTATCCATCCTGGAGCTACACAATAATGAACACAACTCTTGATTCAAAACACATGGTCGTCATTTTGTGTGTATATATACATTATATTAGTACTTGTAAAGTAAGTTTTCCATTTCTAAGTTAAGCAGTTGCTCATTCTCTTTGTGTTTTTGTCGCATTGTTGGGCTCTGCTGCTCTGTGTGTCGTCCTTGGCAGCAGCAGAAGATGGAAGAAATCATCGATCGTAGTCTCCTCTTTTCCCTATGCTTCTCATCTGACTGTTCATCCTCCGCTGATGGTACTCTCTTGTCTTCCGTTTAGTTAATGTTTATGCTTAGTTTAACTTCTGGTTAGCTTAGTTAGTTATTTGGTATCCTAGGCATTGGGACTGAAGGCCGCCTGGCGCAGCAGCACATAGATCTTCTCCTTGATCCAGTCTTTGTTGTACGGGGCGTACGTGTTGGTGCTCTTCTGGTAAACCATGCAGCTGATGTCCATCAGCGTGTCGATGAAGTCGAACAGTTGGCTAATATCGTAGGTGATCGTTGGGGTGTTCGGATTGCGCCTCTTCAGATGCTCCTCGTAGATCTTGCAGACGCCCTCCATGCACTCGTTTACGCTCTCGTAATCGCAGTAGGTGCGCGTTTCCGGACGAGCGCCCGGCTGCACCAATAGGATCGTGTGCGACATGATGTTCTGTGGAGCGAAATAAAGTTTTATTAATTAACTGTTACTTATCATTTTGAAATAGATTCAAAATTAATGGTATAATGGTGAGGAGGACCTCTTCTAAGCTTCCCTAAAACCCAAATAACCAACCTTTTTCTTCCCTTGCTGCCTGATTGCTTATTTGAAGTCCGAGACTGTTTGTTTTTTTTCTGATTGTCTGTCTATCGAAGTGTCTCCGATTTCCACAATTCTGCAAAATTAAAGCAAACATTAGTCTTCGTGGGAAATCAGCATAAAAACGAAGAAGAAGAAAAATACGGTGATTCTGTGTGCATCCCAATCCCAGCGCGCTCCCTTCATCTCTCTCGCACCCAAGCACCACCACTAGAGGTGGGCGCGGGCCGGGCTTTTTTTCGTGGCCCGCGGGCTTACACAGGCCCGGAGCGGGCCCGGGCCTAAAAATCAAGATTCGTGCGGGCTTCGTTCGGGCCCGGGCCTTAGCAAAAAGGCCCGGCCCGTAAAAACCCGAAATAGGCCCGTTAAAGCCCGAAAACAATTTTGATTTGCTCGCGCTACTTTTCTCGACAAATATTTGACCTATCTAGCAGCTCCTGGCACACATATTTTAGAATTCTGGAAAAATGCAAGGGACTTAAAATACCTTACCAAATAAGCTCGGACCATTCTGGCTATTCCCGCCAGTTCGCCTAAGAGCGAAAGCCTTTTTTTAACATCGGGCCATGTTTTAAATACAAAAGTGCTAAAAAGCACAAATTTAGAAAAAATTTTATTTTTAAATAAAAATATGACATAGTTTTTTTTATGAAATACATATCAACATTCATGTATGTATTCCTTAATAAATATGTACTTATATATATCTA
>VNJW01009027.1:0-14111 GCA_008042615.1 Drosophila auraria
TAGGATGCTAGCAGCATGTTAACATTTGAGTTAACAGATTAACATTTCCACTTTTTTCAAGTTTATCGACCTCCAGCACACAAAGTACTTATCCAATATAAATAAAGTGTAAAAAAATCGAAAGGTTAGTTCATTACCTGTAAAATAAAACATTCGACGGCTAAATTGGTTGGCTACAACTCGAGCTATAAAATGAGAAACGTAAAATGAGCAGAATTTTTTTGTGTAAAACTTTAAAAAATCTTTAAAAAAAAAACGTATCCATAGAAAAAAAAATTAAAGCCATTTTCGTGATCTGGGGACTCAACTCTACCAGAATTTCGCATCAACAGGCTTGGAGCATTTATTTTTTTTTATTTTGTAAACTGGTGTTATTTAATTTAATTTTAATTATTTTTTTTTCTCTAAATTGTATTTATTACAGTTTTATTCATTTTATGACTATTTATTTATTAATATTTTAATATCTTTGTTTTTTGCAATTTCTTTAAAGTTGCGCTACTAATTGTTTTATAATTATGTGGAAGGATTTAAAGGATTTAAACAGATTTAAAGAATTGTTGATTCTAGGAAGACTAAACACATATCTGACAATTAAATTAAATAGAGTCGGAATATGTATTACTTTTGCTATTAAAAACTATATCTGTTGAGGAGGGATACTATATCCTGCAATAATATAAAAATATTCACTATATTTTGTAAACAATTATTTAAAATGTTTGATTTATATTTCAGCAAGTGCTCATACTGGAGATCAAACAGTTGATGAATATCCCGATATTAGCGGTATTTGTACCGCTAGAGTGAGTGATAATGTACATCCGAAACCAAATCAGGACCTAATAAATAGTCTTATTTCAGGAAGCAATGCGGAAAATGACGGAAGAAGATAAGCAGAAAATTGCTCAGCAAGTTGAATTGTTCCGCAGAGAAAAACTTACTTTTGATTCTGAAGTAGCTAAATGGGATGATACTGGAAATGACATTATCTTCTTGGCAAAACATATGTGTATGATTATGATGGAAATGACTGATTTTACCAGGTAAAGTAAAAAAACACAAAAATATATCTAATATTATTTATATATACCGCCTACTGCGTTTTTATACCCTATACCCACAGGGTTCAAGGCTATTATAAGTTACTGTCAACCGAGAATGTATGTAACAGGCAGAAGGAGGCATCTCCGACCCCATAGAGTATATATGTATATTCTTGATCAGCATCACCAGCAGAGTCGATTTAGCCATGTCCGTCTGTCTTTCCGTCTGGGTTTGTAAAAAAGTTCTCAGAGACTAGAGCTAGAGTAACCAAATTTGGTGACAACATTGGAATCTGTTGCACATTGTTGCCAAGCCCTCTTTCGCCAGAAAAAAACTCGTAAAAAATGTTTGATAGATGAAATACAAAAAAAAGTTAGTGCGGACGTTTTCTGAAAATTTGAGTAAAATCGGATGATAAACATGGAAGTTAATATAGAATGAAGTTTCTGTGTATGATTCTTCTTTTTCAATGTTGCGTGTTGCTCAACATGTCCCTAACAACATTTGTCTTTTTTGGGTTTTGCTTAACTCAACACGTTTCTAGTAGCATTTGTCAACATTTTATTTTTTCGATGTCCATGTGCTTTTAATTTCATTCACAATGCTTTGGGTACCGGGTATCTCACAGTCGGTCACACTCGACTATATCTTTTCTACTTGTTCTATTCCCATTTGGCTAAAACTAAAAAGTTCTTTAACTTCTAAAGAACTCGCGGTCGATTTTAATTTGCTTTAAAGGAATCCCACCCTTGAAAAATTCGCTGATTGAATTTTATCAAATAACACTTAAAAATAAATTTGTAAGGAAAACAGTCTAATCAAATTTATTTAGAATATATAATTAATTTTTCAAAGTGCCCGTCGGATAAATTTGGACGTTTTTTGCCGGTCACCATCCCGGCGTAACTGAAAAGGCGTTCTACGGGAGCAGAAGATGGTTATTATTATTATTAAGCAGACTCTGTTTTTAAGGCCGCTACGCATACTAGAAAGTCGCAGGGAGAGACTTTTGGTATTTCGAGAGCGGGTTGACAAAAAAAATATAAAATGTAATAAAATAGGTCGTTCTCTACTATTGTGCTCTCACTCTTTAATACCATTTCTTGACACATATAAAAAATTTAGATCCCGCCAAAATCCGAATCCAGGAGTTTAGAAGAGATAACGCTCAAATATTAATTAATTTGGTAGGGGCAAATTCAATAATAAGGGATTTGGAAAAAAATAAAACATTTGCATATATAAAGGTTTGGGAGGAAATAGCTCACTCGATGTCATATTTGGTTATGATTTTGATGAGCAAGGTAAGACGTCACGATCGGTGGCTGAGATGAAGGCGTGAATGGCGACGGCCACAGCCCGCTGCTGCTGATAGCAGTGTCTTGATGGACAAACCCTTCATTGCCGAGCTGGCGAAGGACTTGTACAGCAATGGACAGAACCGGAAGCAGGAGCAATAGCAACTCAGATTAGTTTTATAATAGCTCATCTGCTTACAATGATCACCGACGCTGTGGCCTAGATGCTCTCGATCTTTTCAAACCGCCGCTTTTTCCCCTACTATGTACACTATACTTACGAGGGCAAGGGCGTCGTCTACTCGTACGATCCCATTGGTCACTTCTGCTGCTGCTGGTGATTTTGCTCGTACGAAATGGGATACACCACCATCTTTGTGGTGGTGGTGGTTGCCGCAGTTAATGCTGCTAGCTATCCCTGCTGGCATACATTTGGCTGGAGTTGCTATTGCTCCTGCTTCCGGTTCTGTCCATTGCTGTACAAGTCCTTCGCAAGCTCGGCAATGAAGGGTTTGTCCATCAAGACACTGCTATCAACAGCAGCGGGCTGTGGCTGTCGCCATTCACGCCTTCATCTCAGCCACCGATCGTGACGTCTTACCTTGCTCATCAAAAGCATAACCAAATATGACATCGAGTGAGCTATTTCCTCCCAGACCCTTATATATGCAAATGTTTTATATTTCCCAAATCCCTTATTATTGAATTTGCCCCTACCAATTTAATTAATATTTGAACGTTATCTCTTCTAAACTCCTGGATTCGGATTTTGTGTAAATTAATGTTCTTGGCGGGATCTACATTTTTTAAATGTGTGAAGAAATTGTATTAAAGAGTGAGAGCACAATAGTGGAGAACGACCTGTTTTATTACATTTTATATTTTTTTGTCAACCCGCTCTCGAAATACCAAAAGGTAGAGGTGCCTTGTCTTTAAATGGATTATATTGTAAACAAACATACAACAGATGGTTTATATAAGTATGACCGCATCCATTGTCTCCAAATAATGCCGAAGAACGTTCTTAAACACTCAAAAGATTAAGTCTTTTTGGGGTTGCAAACTGTTTTACTGTCTGTGTACTAGCCGAATAGCGGTTTAGACTTTCGATGTCTTCGTCTAAGTCGCCTAAGTACTCGATTACCGAATTTTCTTGCACTGTTAGATCTATTAAAGGAAATTTATTAAGTTAAATTTAAGTAATTTTAACTTAATAAATTTAAAGAGATGAGGCTGTCGTTCTTACCCTCATGTGATTCACAGAAATCGAAGAAATTCAAGTGCTAGTTTCTTGTATATGCTCCGAATATGCGGCTGCAAGTTTTACGTAGTCAATGTGACTGCGCCTTTACTTTTTATGTAAATCCCCTACAGCCAAAAGGGGTAACGACATAAGTCCGCGCGACATATCTCCGCCCATACATTTTTCACGCGGAGATATGACGCCGAACTGGAAACGACATATCTCCGCTAAATTCTGGGCAGACATATGTCGTTTCCAAAACGACAAATCTCCGCACGGAGCTTGGCCTCATATCTCCGCGCAGACATATTACGTTCTGAAACGACATATCTCCGCGTGGAGATATGTCGTTTCAAATACGACATATGTATCTCGGCGCGGAGATATGACGCCAACGTCAGCGCGGAGATATGTCGCTATGCTAGCCAAAATCCCAAAAAATTAAATCCTAGCATACATTTAAATCAGGGGTCGGCAGCGTCGTATACACTGTGCATTGGAAAAATTGTCAGGCAGCGCTGTCGGCACATATATAGTATAAGCGCTTCGTGTTTGCTCGGGATTCTGTTAGGCTGAGGTAGAAAACTTCGGAGCTATGTTAAAACAACTTCGTATATATATGTTCAGGTGCCGCCATGATACAAGTGTAAACAACAACGCCGTGGATCTCAAAAACCAAACACTATGCAGTATTTTTTTGAGGATTAAATATGCAAATTAAACAAATTTTTATACCACGGCAAGGTAAACTTTTGGCCGACCTTAAGACTAATTTTAATATGACCAAAACAAAACAAATTATCGTAGAAGCGAGCCAAAACGACTGGCACCTTCTAAGCTTGATTGATTATATAACTTATATTTGTATACTCAACTAGAGACGCGTTCCGGCTTTGCACGTATGCAATAGAAACTAATTCTTGTCGTCGCTGAATCAAAATATGACTGGCCATATTTTCATAAGTCCACTATATCTTAAGCTGCCATAGGAACGATCGGGCCAAATGGGTCGATTTTCGTTGTTTTTTAAAGACATCGGATTAAAACTCACCAAGTTTTCTTTTAATTTAAGTATAACTCTTCATTAAAAAATTTCATTTTATTTTTTTTTTTTTAATTTTTAATTTTTTATTTCATTTTCCAAATCGGACTACTGTATCTAATAGCTGCCATAGGAACGATCGGACCAAATTTCTAAAGAAATCGAACTAAAATTAAGTAAATTGTCAATAATTTAATTATAGCTAAACATTTTAAATTTAGTTCAAATCGGACCACTAGATCCTTTAGCTGCCATTGGAATGATCGGTCCAAACTAACCGATTTACGTTGTTCTTAAAGATATGGGACTAAGGCTTGGTAAATCTTTTAATGTAAATATAGCCATAAATTTAAAAATTAATCTAAGTCGGACCACTATATATTATAGTTTACAAAGAAACGATCGGTTAAAATTAGCCGATTTACGTTTTTATTAAAGACATCGAATTAAAACTTAGTAAATGCTTTTTTAATGTTTTGCCATACATTTAAAATTTGATCCATACGTTTAAAATTTCATTCAAATCGGACCACTGTATCTTATACCTTACATAGCAACTATTGTGCCAATTTTGTCGATTTTTTATATATGAAGTATTTCTGCAAGGATATATAAATTTCGGCTTGCCGAAGTTAGCTTCCTTCCTTGTTATACCCTTGCAGAGGGTATTATAATTTTGCCATGATATTTGCAACGCAGTGAAGGAGGCATCTCCAACCCCATAAAGTATATATATTCTTGATCAGCATCACCAGACGAGTCGATCTAGCGATGTCCGTCTGTCTGTCTGTCGGTTTCTCCGCGAACTAGTCCTTCAGTTTTAGAGCTATCGGGCTGAAATTTTCTGCATGGTCTTATTTCTTTAGCACACAGTATATATGTCGGAACGGCCGAAATCGGTCCACTATATCCTATAGCTGCCATAGGAATGATGGCGAAAGTAATGTAAAAAAAAATGAAACCTTTTTGTTTTTTAACGTAGATCAATCAATTTCAAGATATAGTTTTAATTTCATCACGATCGGACAACTATATCATATAGCTGCCATAGAAACTATCGGTCGATTTAAATGAAAATGAAAAATTCTACATGTAAAATGTAAAATTCTGCATGTAAAATGTATAATGTTGACAAACTAAGTTTTTTTTCAACTGTAACCAAAATGAAACGATTTTCAATAATCCAATTGCAGACTGCAAGGGTATACAAATTTCGGTTTACCGAAGATAGCTTTTTTTCTTGTTTTTATTAGTTTATTTATTCATTTTACTTGTTTACTTAAGGGGGGGGACATACATGTAAACGGTCAAAATGAACTGTCCCCCTTAAGTCCCCCCTAAGTCCCCCTTAAGTCCCCCTTAAGGGGGACAGTTCCAAGATGATGCTTCACATCTAGCTAGTAGCTAAAAAAAACACGGATTGTCAGAATTAGTTTTTGACCAAGTGGAAGAGCCAGTCGAAAATGTGTAAAGTAGGTGTTATAATGTAAGACATTTACTATTTTTTTTTTTTTTTTTTTAATGGTGTATGTATTCCAAATCATGAAAATTTTTTATGATTCTAGAATAACGGATTAGGATAGGATGACCAGACAGCTCGACGTGCGTCGAGTGCACCCAGTGACCGTTTGGTCCATTGTGTTGTCTGAAAGAACAGGAGGAGTAGCTAGGAATTGGAGGGGGTTGATAGGTAGTTAGGAGGAGGGTTGGGTTCTTTTGTCTGGCACCTACAGGGCAGGCTCACAACCGCCAGACTGCCCAGGTCGTCGTAGAAGGGTCAACCCAGGAATTGGGTTCTCCTCCTAAGAAGTGCGGGGCAGTAACAGAGGAGGTATTGAACATTCTCTGTTTCTTCCTCATTCCCTGCGACAAGTCCTGGTGGGGTCCACCGTACTGTTCTTTGTGAAGTGTAGGAGCTCGAAAGTGCGTTTTGGATTATATCTTGGCCATAGTGCTTTGGACACCTCGCAACAAGTTGCTGTTGTCCATTGTTCAGCGGCCACTGTCCTTGTGCTACCCTCGAGTTCCGATAAGACATGCTGGACCGGTTTCTTTATGTCGGCTATAGCGAGACTTGTTGATGATGCTGAGCCGGATCTAGCGCACTCATCAGCCGCCTCGTTACCTGGGACACCAATGTGTCCTGGTACCCAGGCAAGTTTGATTAAGTGCGGTTGCCATCGGTTCAATGCCATAACTGTGTCTCGGTCAAGTTTGCTCTTTACTGTGTTCGATGCGAAGGCTTTTAGAGCTGCTTGGCTGTCGACGTGGATTGCTACGTTTCTCGGGTTGTCACTCAGGGTATATATCCATTTGGTCGCCTCCCAGACAGCGTAGATCTCCGCTTGGTACACAATGTACCAGTCAGGAAGACGGTATGAAAGCTGAGTCCCAAGGTCACCGGAGTAGACCCCCGATCCGGTTCCTCTATCCGTCTTCGATCCATCCGTATAGATTAATAACTCGTACTGCCTCAAGGAAGTTTGTAATTGCCAATCTGATCTCTCTGGGAATACAGTTGTGAATCTGTTATCCCACTTCAGATCTGTTGGTACTACTGAGCGTAGAATGATACTATGCCGCTTGCACTAGGCTTAAGGAGGCGTTTGGCTTGCAGCCTAATCGCACTCCTTGCTGCCAGGTGCTTCAGGAAAACTCCAATAGGTTCCAGATTAAGTATCACATCAAGTGCTACACCCAGGCAAGCAAGTCTTTGTACTTTATGGAGGTTGTTTGGATGGGAATTGGTGCGACTCGCTTCCCACCATTCCAGAGCCCCGTAGGTCTGCATAGGTCTGACGACTGCTATGTAAAACCAATGAATGATGTACGGTTGCATTCCCCATCCTTTACAAAACGTCCTTTTGCATGCAAAGAAGGCTTGTAATGCCATTTTCATCCTCTCCTCTGAGTTTCTCTTCCAGGGGAGTTTAGAGTCGAGGATTACTCCGAGGTATTTTGTCTCCCTTGATAGCTTAAGCTGTGTTCCCCCCAGTCTTGGGAGTGTAAAGCCCGGAATCTTGTATCTTCGGGTGAACAGAACAAGTTCGGTGTTTTGTCGCAGAATTTAGCTCAATGCTCCGTCCAAGAGTTCACTGATTGTTGGCAGAAATCTGCCAGTTACCATTAGAACGAGGTCGCCCGCATAGGCTGTCAATCTGCATACTTTGTTTTCCAATTTTAAAAGAAGGTCGTTTAGGACAAGATTCCACAACAAGGGGGATATGACTCCTCCTTGCGGGGTGCCCCTGGTCGCTCTTCTCTTAATGGTCGATGCGCAGAGTTGAGCATTTATCACTCTCTGGCGAAGCATATTGCCCAGCCATCGAGTAATTGTCGGCTGTGAGTCTATGGTGGCGAGTGACGTAGTTATTGACTCGATCCTGATATTGTTAAAGGCACCCTCAATGTCTAGAAATGCCGCCAACGTAAACTCTTTCCTGTGCAGGCTGTTTTCAATTGTGCTGACCACCTCGTGCACTGCAGTCTCAACTGATCTCCCCTTATGGTAGGCGTCTTAAGTCCTGCTAAAAGTGCGAGGAGTTACCTTACTTCTAAGGTAAGTATCCAAGAGTCGCTCCAGCGTTTTTAATGGGGGTAGTAGGAGTGGAACGACTTGATAGAACAGAGTATCTTTTCTTTGTTTACAATATCTTCTATAAGGACATCACTCCCCAAATCACTTTGCTTTCCGGCTCCTCGCTGATGCTGGAGGTGGTGTTCTCACCTTCGTCATCAGGATTCAGGCAGCCCGGAAAGTGCGTGTTCATTAGGAATTCCAGAGATTCCTTGCTATCTTTTGCGAATGTACCATGCGGGCCACATAGCACACCTGGTGTGGCAGGATCTTTCGCCAGCAGCTTTTGAAGTCTGGACGCTTCATTGCTGGTTAGATCTTCGCAGAAAGCAGCCCATGAATCTTTTTTGGCCTTTCTACCTTCTTTTTTAAGACTTTAAAACTAAGGTGGTAGGAATCCCAGTCTACCTGTCAGTTTCTGTCTTTCTGGCCGAGCTCCGATGTCCACCACTTGTTGCGGTCCGACTTGGGAGGACGGCTGACAGGACAGAATTTGATGAAGGCATTGCGTAGGGCGTCTGTGTTGGTTTAGTCGATTTCTCTTGTTTGTTAGGGTTGTCCAACCATTACCTGGGTGGTTTGGGAAGGACTCCTTGACAAGGAGAGAATTTAACCCAGTATGTTCTCTTCGGGTTCCTAAAGGGCACTATAGCCATCCAACTTCTAACACTATCCTGTTATGGTCCGATAATGAGCATTCCGTAGATACGTGCCTGTCTATCACTGAGAGGGAGTCGCTGTTGGTCGCTAAGGTTACGTCAATAACCTCTGCTCGGTTATTGTTGCGGAAGCTGGGATGGTAACCCCGATTACACACATTCAGATTTGTTAGCAGTACAAACTCAAGCAGCGATTCCCCCTTCTCGTTAGTATCGTTACTCCTCCACTTAGTGTGGTGAGCGTTGGCATCGCACCCCAGAATCAGGTCAGTGCCTGTTCAAAAAGGTAAACATATATAATTGTCCGCATCCAAAGAACCACTTGAAATCACAGGCCGATCAAGGGCCCAAGTAATATAATTATATGCACGCCGCCTATCAGTAAGAACTGGTGTGAGAAGTATACACACACTTATATATAAGATTCAAGTATGCCCGAAATACTCTTATCGCCCTGTAAATTACAAGAACGCACTATCATTCGCGCCTTTGTCAACATAAGTACATACATGTAATCAAGTGCAGTAGCACTCACATATATACAAGTTTGTGCATACACAAAGTACTATGATCGCCCCTAGAATGTCCAAGATTACTCTAGCATTGATAACCACAAGGTGGAATAATACATAAGACAGCTGTAACTAGTACATAAGTGGAAACCGCTATAAAAAGGCGTGAGCGCCCAATAAATAATCAGTTCCTAACGAAATGCTGGTGTGTTTTGACTAGGGACTCGGCGGTTAGCGGTATAAGTTGCCAGTTGAAGTGAGCGGTATTAGCTCCTAACTGTGCCCTCTTACTGCGCTTGCTGGACTAGAGCTCGGACGCTCTCCGAGGGTGGGTCCCTTTCTTCGTACGGGAGATATGCTGAAGCCAGGTATAGCTTGGGGCCGTTCCTTCGCTCGCATAGCGCCACTGTGAGGTCCTTGTTACTGTAACGAGAAGAGAAAAGTACATTAATTCAAGTCCGTACAACGATACAGGTTCTAGCCTTATCCACATGTGTAGGGACAAGGAGATGATAGCCGCGACTACTCAAGCCACAAACCCGTTCACCTACGATCCAGGGTTTCTGGATGAGAGCCACGTCTAACGTGGTAAGTGCGCTTCCTCCGTCAAATTGGCTGCGGCTACTGCCTGAAGTCCCGGTTTACTAAGGCGTTGTCCATCCTTTGACTGTCCAAGTACCGCCGCACGGTATAATCGTGCTTCTTCTGCAGCTTTCGCTCCTGCTCGGTCAGCGATTCTGGGTTGCGGTCTTCAACCTAGCGCTAAGATGTCCGTCTCCGTGAACTTTGGTTCCAGGTCTACTCCCTCGTGGCGACGAAACACACGTGTTTCATCCTTGCGACCACTTTGATTAACATTTTTTGTAATATTAAATTCAGCTTTAGCCAAGGGTAAAAACACGACTTCCAACGGTTAAATTTTTTCCATGAACTGGATGGAGGGTTTTGCAAGACCACCATGCGAAACTTCATCAACATACGTAAATGTCCCATTTTCTGCAAATTCATTTTTAAGACCAAGATTTGCTTCCCCAACTTTCTCCTAACCAAATATTTAGGTGCATTGATAAAAATACCATGATACAATTATACAAGGTAATCTCATCAGCTTTGACAAGGACGATAAATTGACAGCTCCCTCGATCCGCTCTCAGAGAGACGTGCTAGAAAGAGAAAGCACTCTACGCTTACATTTTTTTTCTCTGACAGGCTAGAAAATATTTTCGGTCATAAATAAAATTAGTTATTTAAATAATTTAAATTAAATGAATTTTTTAGAATGATTTTTAACAAATTTTACAAATTAAACATGTATTATTATTATAGAATTGTTTTTAAGAATATTTTCTGGCCAATTAATATTTGTTTTTGTATTTTTAATTTTTAATTTACATTTTTAATTCTAAAAAATGAGTTCCGAGTGTGCATGCAGAAATACTTGGAGCAGCAGAGCCAGAAGTATGCCCACGTCAAGTTGCATTTTGCAGAAGTTCCTCAGCAACAGGGTCGCCTTCGAAAGGTCCGCTCTCCTGGTACGTTAAAAAGATGTCGAAGGGCAAGACGACGGCGCAGTGCGCCCACTCAGCGGTCATGTGCTACCAGAACGCAAACAAATTCTGTTTTGTTCTTTATTTACATTTTTTTTTCCGACAACGTTTGACAACTGAGGGCAGCTTTCTCGATGAGATTACCTTGTATAATTGTATCATGGTGTATACGAAGCTGCTGACCTCTGATCTATACTGTAAGCGTGTTTGTTCTTTATATGTAAAAACAACTTCGTATATATACCGTAACTTCGTACAGGCTAGCCTGTACCATGATGAAATAACATAAGCCAAAGTCTTACGAAGTGCACTTTTGCTTGTTGAAAAGAATGGTTGTGTGCGGACGAATTTTTTCCTTGTTGTTCATTAACCCTTAAGCGTGCACGCATTAATATGAAATATTGCAAATTTTGCTGCAAAGTTGTAACGGGAGTGAGTCTAGTTCATGTTCCGAAGTGTAGTATAAAAAGAAAATTGTGGGAAAATAGCCTGGGGTGCAGCCTGGGTGAAAACTTGCAAATCTGTGCCACACACTTTAACGATTCGCAGTGGAAGTCTAAACCAAACAAAGACCAGGCAAATAAAAGAAGGCGACTTAATAAGGATGCCATTCCGACAATAAAAAAAGGGACTGAACCAGAATATGTAAAAGAAGGCTACACCAGTTTAAGTACGCAAACATAGTAAGTTTAAATAGTAAAAGCGTGTGCAATAATGTAAACAATAATGTGAATGTATTGGTAGGTGCTGTTCATTGTCCAATGAAAATAAGAGCCTGAGGCAGACAATTCGAGCGATGGAGTATGATTTACAACGTTTACGAAATCAGCTTGAGGAGTCTCGCTAACTAGAAGAGTCTCTTGCGAAAATTTTTACAGAGAAACGGATGAGTTGACGGAGGATGCCATAGAGTATGTCGCCGGCTATGTCATTAAAAGGCTAAGGCTGAGTGATTGCGTGAAACAATCTTCGACATTTACCTATGTAAATGAGGTGTCTCACGGGGGCCTTATTAAACCGTCTGATCAATTCAAAAATAAGCTCAAAGAGCTAGAAATAATTTTTTCTCATTATACAAAAGAAAATTTTAAAGTAACAAACCATTTAAAAGAAAAATTAGTAATCGCAGCACAAAATGTAGAGCTGGATAAACTTGTAATTTCTTTTTACTTTAAAATAAGAATATATTTTAGAGTTAAGTACTTAAACAAAAAAATGTGTATTAAGAACCAAAAGCAGCGTTTAATTGGTACCTCTAAATTATTAAAAATCTAACTTTTAAATCTCGTCTTTTTATTAAAGGTGGCATATTCAAAGCCTACGGGCATGCTAAGGGTTAATCAACAATCACATTGCCGCCTCACTCACACTCAATACGATACTCAGTTTACTATGTTCCTTTCACTCACACTTATTGCAAGCATACAATACGTGGATGTCTGTTGCCGACGGGACCACCTTATGTTATTTCATCTTGGCCTGTACCCAATTGCTCGGTTCTCGCAGCTGTAGTATCATTCGGGTCTGTTAGCTTCGCACACATACGCACTAAAAAACTGTGTGTGTCTGGGTGCCGACCCCTCCCTGCAGTTCTGACTGTCCCCGGTGACATTTGTCACATGAAAAATTTTTTTGACGTCGACTGACCTGACCTAATTTAACATGTTAAAATTTTTTTTTTCTATTTTTAAGCCCTTTTATTAATAAAGTCAATTAAATCCGATTTTTAGAAAGTTTCCTTAAATGGCTTCTCCCGCGTGCGCATGCGTGCGTCTGCTAAACTGTTGGTCGAGGGTTAATCAAATTTAGCAACTCTGTCAAAATAATATGCGACATATCAGAAAAAATATATAAACACGGTTCTAACATCCCTGGTATGGATTGACGGTAGATGGCCGAATTTTAGTATATATGTTTGTGATACGACAGAAGTAGCATATCGCTACTACAACAGTAAAAATAAATACAGTTTGCACTTTGGAATATAACTTTATTTTTTTGAAATGGTTGCGTATTACTTCAAAATCAATAAAATGCCATATGCCAAAAAGATGCCAAAATGCCATATTTTTAGGCCATACAATCGGAGCCCTAAAATTTAGGCAATAACCGATAGCTAAGAATTCCATTTTTAGGCAATGTGTTACCTAAATTTTAGGCAATGGGATGCCTAAAATTAGTTCTCTCGCTTGTGTGCATTTAATTCCCAACTGGTTCTAACATCCCTCGCATGGAGTGACGGTTAACGGCAAACTCTTAGCTATGTGTATGCTACGGAAGTAGCGACTACTGAAACAGTATAAACAACTTGGAAAGCTACAGTCGAGTGTGACCGACTGTGAGATACCCAAAGCATTGTGGGTGAAATTAAACAGCACGTGAACATGGAAAAAAGAAAATTTTTACACATGAAGACAAATATTGCTAGAAACATGTTGAGCAACACTCAAAAGAGACAAATGTTGCTAGGAACATGTTGGGCAACTCTCAAAAGCAACAAATGTTGCTAGGAACATGCTGAGCAACACCCAACAAAGACAAATGCTGCTCTTTCTCTCTCTCTCTCAGAAACTTTATTGCTTAATAACTTCTATCCCAGTGGCGCAAAATTTGGCTTCGAGAATCGATTACATCTGTCATACTTCGAATGCAGTAAGCATTCGAATTCATACTACAACATACTTTACTTTTCCATAAGCTTGGCCGCCTTTTCTGCTAGTACGTGGGCTGCTACATATATTTCTGGCCCAATAATGAAAATACGAATATTTATTAAGGAAAATAGTTTTATTGTTTTTCAAAATATTCTCCATCAAGATTTACACACTTTTGCATGCGCTCAAACCAATTTTCGAAGCACTTTTTCCACTCTGATTGACACACCTCAAAAACATGGTTTTTGAATGCTTCAACAGCATCTTCTGGCGACGAAAATCGTTGACCACGCATTTTCTTCTTGATGTGAGGGAATAAAAAGAAGTCATTTGGTGCCAAGTCAGGACTGTACGGCGGATGACCCATCAATTCGACGTTTTGGCCAGTCAAAAAGGCGCTGGTTTGAGCCGATGTGTGAGAGCTCGCATTGTCATGGTGCACAATGATTCGTCTTCCCTTGTTCGTTTTTCGAATTTCACCGAAGACTTCAGGCAAACAAATGGTGGTGTACCAATCAGAATTGACCGTCCT